>JAPKLX010000338.1:141774-184994 GCA_026898415.1 Leonotis leonurus | reverse complement strand
TTTTTAATACATAGACTACGGTTTTTTAAAAACCGTAGTGTATGTGCTTGATTTTTTAATACATAGACTACGGTTCTAAAAAACCGTAGTGTATGTGCGTTATATTTTTAACACATAGACTACGGTTCTAAAAAACCGTAGTGTATGTGCGTTCTTTTTTAACATAGACTACGGTTTTTATTAACCGTAGTGTATGTCCAAAATTAAAATAGCTATCTCCAACCCAATTTAGCCCAATTCTCTCAAGCCCTCTCTCGACCTTGGCCTTCTCCTCACCTCTCTCGACCTTGGCCCTAAACCCTAACCTCTCTAAACTCCCGATCGAAATCTCCTCCCCTTCTGCACTCTCTCTCTCTTGCTCGAGCTATTTCTTGGCGGCAGAGAGGAAGATGCTCTCGATCTCCTGCTCGACGAGTTGCATAATGTCTCGTGTAATTGAGCTATTCTTGTGGTGAATTTTGTTATGCAGTTGCTGAGATTTAACGGAAGTGGTACTTTTTATGTGACAGTAAAATCGTCGATACTGGGTAAGGAGCCGGTGCAGAAAGTGGTGAGTCTTTTGCTGGAAGGTGTGAGGTGCGCTATTTTTTTAGATACGAATATGTCGTTTAGGCCGGGAGCTAGGGCGGAGGTGCGGCGGAGCCGGTACAAGGTGGCAGTGGACGCCGACGAGGGCCGGAGAAGGAGGGAGGACAACATGGTTGAGATCCGAAAGAGCAAGCGCGAGGAGAGTTTGCTGAAGAAGCGGAGAGATGGACTCCAGCAGCAGCAGTTCGCTGCGTCGCTTCAATCCTCCGTGCTTGAGAAAAAGGTCAAAACTTTTTATTAATTCAATGGAGTTCGTTTGCTTGTGTTTCAAATTAGAAGTTTTGGGAGTAAGGTTTCGGGTCATGCCTAAATTTTGATTTTTTTTTTTTTGTTGAGTTGGTGTGACATGCTCTTTAGATTCTTTTATTCTGAGAATTAATCACTTGATGCTGTAGTTCTAGTTGAACTAAATCGAAATTGGTTGATTGGTTCGGTATGCTTGACCGATATTTGGTTCTGTTGGATTTGCTTTCTAGTGTGTGTTGCTAGTTGTTTCGGAGTTTGTTGTATAAATTATTGTGGAGGAGACCTTGTATCTTATGGTTGATAGAGTTTTAACTCATGCAATAGTGTTCTCTGTGATATTTTTACTTTTGTGTGAAGCCTATTGTGTGATATAGCGTTTAGTATAAATGATTCGTCTGTGTTTTGGAGTACTAATTATTCCATATGTATAAGAATACAGAGCTTGTATTGGATAAACACATGGTTTTGGATATTCGTGCTAGAATCTGAAGTCTCATTTAGACAAATACAGTGACTGTATTCCTTCGCTGGTTTGATATAAGATCATTTTTCTTGTTGATCACCTTCTTGTATATACTGTGAGAGTGATCATTTCCTCTTTTTTTTTTTTTGTTTGCTAACTAATCTCCTACTCATTAATATTTGTGGACTGTTTGCCTATTGCTATCTTTAATTTTTTTCTTTTCTTTTCTTTCTTTGTTTCTTTTTTCTTTTCTTGCTTTGTAATTTTTCAAGAATTATAGCTTTCCTATTTGCATGCAGTTGGAGAGTCTTCCTGCTCTGGTTGCTGGAATCTGGTCTGATGATAACAACTTGCAACTTGAGGCAACTACATAGTTCCGGAAGTTACTGTCAATTGGTAAGGCTTTTTATCGCATTCATATATTTTGTTTCTCTATATGTTCGCTTAATTGAACTCCACCGATGTTGGAATCGGCTTTGATGATGAGTACTTGTTCGTAAATACATTTACAGAAAGAAGCCCTCCTATTGAAGAGGTTATCCAATCAGGTGTTGTTCCTCGATTTGTTCAATTCCTTACCAGAGAGGATTTCCCCCATCTTCAGGTGTGTATTTGAGAAGACCGACTTGAAACAGCTAGCTACTATATGGCTAGATATTTCTGCCTTTCCTAATGATTGTATTTATCTTATGGTCTCTTACAGTTTGAGGCTGCTTGGGCACTGACTAATATTGCTTCTGGAACATCAGAAAACACCAGAGTGGTTATTGATCACAATGTTGTGCCAATTTTTGTAAAGCTTCTAGGTTCACCCAGTGACGATGTCCGCGAGCAGGTAGATCCTTTATTTAATTAGGAATGGCAATAAACTGGAATATAAAGAGGACTGGGTTTGTTTGGGCTGGTGTTTTTCGACTCATCTGATAATTAGCATACCCCAGCTATAGTTTTAGTTAATATTGTCTTTCTTTTACATATATTTTTCCTTTAGCATAATGATATTTCAATAGGCATTTTTTAAAATTTTATTTAAACTTAATCATTATTGAGGGTTGGTTGGATATGTTTGGCTGTATGAGCGTGTATATTTCTATTTCTTTTTAGTCTTTGACTCTTTGCTTTGGCTGACGTATGATCTTATTCCTCTTTGTTGATTAACAATAACCATGTGAAATGGTCTTATTGTGTTTTGAAAATTCCATTGCCCAAGTGTTGTAATGATTTATCTTTGTAAGTGGTATCTTATTATAAACCAATGAACGTGCTTGTTTATCTTTGTTCGACTTTGTAATGATTTATACTGGTGTAGGGTATTTTTTTTATGTTGAAGCTTACAAGTGTCTATTTTGTTGGCAAGTTTGGTGTTTCTGTCTTTTTTATTTTCTTTTCTTCTCTTGTGCTGATTGGCTCCTCAATTTGATCAAATGGAGGTCTAAAATGACCCAAATAATGGCGTACGCCTAGTTGGTATCTTCGGAGTGCAACTCCCTTGTATTTTTTTGGCCTCTCTCACTCCTAATTTTACATAAACCTTTATGACAGGATGGTTTTTGGCACTCTCCTCTAGCTGTTGATGAGCAATCTAATGTTCCCATGTGGAACCCTGTGCTATATAAGCACCCTTCCAATGAGCTGCTACTGTTCTATAAAATCGGACAAGAGGTTCAAAAGTAAAGCCTTCAAGTCTATCGTTTGTTCCTTTCAGTTGGAAATTCTTTTTGATAGCTGATATTATGACTAAATATGCTCAGAAAAATGTGAAGAAGTACAGATCTGCATATGAAAATATCATATTTTTATTTCTTATTTTTTTAATATTTACAACATCTTTGAAATTCTGTATCACCTGATTATTCAGATGGAGTGGATGCATGAAGAAGTCTTATGATGGTGGTGTCACTTGGTCAGCGAGAAAACAGCTTCCTCCCGGCATATTAGGTCCAATTAAAAATAAGGTACGTCGTACTTTATTGCATCCACATCTACTGCAAGTCGTGTTGTAGCTTACACGTATAATCGGACTCAAATTAAGGTAACCACCTTTTCTCTCAATCTCCTAATGATGAGTAGATCCAACTCACTCAACTTATTATAATCTTGGTCACACCCTGGTGCTCATCATGCTAATAATATTTGAACCCTTGGGCCTTGGCTTCCATAGTTGAAATTGATAATGCTTACTGCTTATGCTCATCTATCTTTCAGCATGTGGTCTTTAAACCCACCCAAGTGATCTAAAGGATTTTATTGGAGGAAGCATGCTATATACATTTATATTTTACATGTAGGTCATATATGTATGAACATTTGGCTTGTTAGTATTAAATTAAATGACTTCTTGTTATTAATTACTTAATCAATATAGGCAAATGAATAGTGAATAGTTAATCATGTTATGATGATATATAATCACACTTATTCTCGTACGTTCGCAGCTTTATGATATACGGGCTATGAAGGAGTTGGAATCATTTCGTGGACATCGAAGTGACGTCACCGGTATGGAAGTTCATATCATTGTTTGCATCAAAGGTCGATCTACTTATGATACTTTTTGTGTTGCAGCATTGGGTTGGCACCCATTTCACGACGAGTATTTTGTTAGTGGTAGTTTTGAGGGATTAATATTCCATTGGCTAGTTTATGTTATCATTTTAAATTGTCTTATTCATATACATATATTATCTTTTCAGGTTGAGGTCAAAAGGTGGATTGATGCAGTTAGATTTTGCGTAGTTAACATGCAACTTCAGTTTCGTATTTTGGATATTTAGCATGTACATTGCTAACTTTGTAAAGAAAATGGATATAAACAAATTGTTGGGATGACAACATTTTGTAATATAATTATCGATGTATTTTAATTTAATGAAATCCCGTAATTTTGCGATGACAACTTCAAGTGTGTATGTATGTGTATATATATATATATATATATAAACAGGTGTGGTATACGAAACTATAGTGTAGCTAGTTCATATTGAAGCATACACTACGGTTTTTGATAAAACGGTAGTCTATAATAAATTTTACACTACGGTTTTTGATAAAACTGTAGTCTATTGCTCAATCATACACTACAGTTTTCTCAAAAATCGTAGTCTATAATAAATTTTACACTACGGTTTTGTTAAAAACCGTAGTCTATAATAACATTTACACTACAGTTTTTTTCAAAACCGTAGTCTATACTAAATTATAGACTACAGTTTTGTTAAAAACCGTAGTCTATAATAACATTTACACTACAGTTTTGTTCAAAACCGTAGTCTATACTAAATCATAGACTACAGTTTTGTTAAAAACCGTAGTCTATAATAACCTTTACACTACGATTTTTGAGAAAACTGTAGTCTATATTGAATCATAGACTACAGTTTTGTTAAAAACCGTAGTCTATAATAACCTTTACACTACGTTTTTTGAGAAAACTGTAGTCTATGTTATATCAAACACTACGGTTTTCTTGAAAACCGTAGTCTATTGCAACTCAATTACTACGGTTTTTTCAATTAACTGTAGTCTATACATAAACATATACTACGGTTAAATGAAAAACCGTAGTGTATAATGGTACATACACTACAGTTGAATGTTGAACTGTAGTAATTGACATGAATACACTACAGTTTTTTCTTCATAGACTACGGTTTTGAACCATAGTCTATTATCTACATAGACTACGGTTTTGAAACCGTAGTGTATACTAACAAGTATACACTACGGTAGTATAGACTACGGTCAAAAGGGTCATAGACTACGGTTTAAAACCGTAGTGTATGTGCTTTTTTCTACTAGTGAATCTCTTAAGTAGTTAGCAGATGAGTCTTGCAAATGATGATCACCGGGTAATTAATATGTCAACGTTAGAATGGTTAGACATTAAGTTCAAGAAGCACTAGAAGTACTAAAGGTTGGAGAAGACGCTAGAGCCTATCAATTTGACTTAGCCATGAGATTCATCTTGTAGGGTCGTACCGAGGAATATCATATATCCTATACAGTGGAATGTGAGCTTCATACATCGGTGACAGGTGTGGGTCTATTTACAGTACGGTATCTTGAGTTAATAAGCTCGAACTGCTTTTTCAGAAAATGTGAATTTACATGTCAAATGTTTTTATTATGTTCATGTGTATCCTATATGTGATGGATCGGTATTATCGTACCCATTGATTGGCGCTGCCAATGATGTAAGTTAACAATTGTGCCTTGAGCCAGATCCGGCCAAGGTAGTGTACATAGAAAGTTCGGATCGAGTGAACTTGGTCAGGTTCCCCGGTCTTGGCGAAAGGGGATTATTCGCAGAAGACTTCGATTTTTCCCGTCTAGTCACAATGAGGAACACTATGAATGAGCAAAGAATGATGACGAGATCGATATGATGGTAAAATGTATGTTTAGTTGTTCTTGCTGCCGAGGTTTGATGCGTTATTCTCATCTTGTTGAAAAACTCCTCAATCATTTGGTTTAAGAACTCAGTTCCATGATCAGTTCTGATGGAGACGATAGAGGTCTCCTTTTGTCTAATGATCCTGATTAACAGCTCTGGTAGTTTCTCTATGGTTTCCTTTTTTTTAACAAAAACACCACCCAAGTGAATCTTAAATAATCATCAATAACAACTAAAGTGTACTTTCTATCGTTGATGCTTAATGGCGTTACTGGGTCAACTAAATCTAAATGCAGTAATTCAAGTATTTTTGTTGTTGAGTGTGCAATTTTTCTTGGAAATGATGTCTTCGTTTATGTCCCTGGTTGACAAGCTTTGCAGGTAAGATTCTTTTCAAAAACTTGGTCTGGTAGCCCTTCTACAAGTTTCTCTCGTACAAGCTTGTTGATGGTCTTGAAATTGAGATGGCTTAATCTTTTACGCCATAGCCAATTGGTTTCTGAAACAGTCTTTGTTACAAGACAAGTTTCAATGGTATTCTCCCATTGCACTATATATAATTTTTCCTGCAGTTCGCCAATAAGAAGAGCTTCATCTATTTCCTTGTTCTTCACAAAACAATTGTTAGTATTGAAGATAATTGAGTTACTATTTGAACAAAATTGGCTAACAGAAAATAAATTATGACTTAGACCTTGAACATATGAGACATTGGTAATGGTGGTCTTGCCAATTTTAATGTTACCATAACCTCTTGTAAAACCTTTGGAGTTACATCCAAATGTAACTTGTGGTCCTTCTCTTTCGACATAATCTGATAGCAGACTCTTGTCACACATAATATGCTTCGAACATGTTGTTTATTATCCATACAGATCCTTTTGTCATTTTACTCTTTCTCGAACTCCTTCCAACCTACAATTACACAGGCTTAGCAACCCATCTAGATATGGGTGCTTTGTTAGTAATATGTGTTCCTTTTGGAACCCAAATATAGTTAGCACAAGAAATATGTGTTCTCTTCTAATTCTGCTTTCTTTGAGAAATGTGATATTCTGAACTTTTGACTTCAACCTCTTCTCCTGCAGTTTAGAAGTGGACTTGTTGTTCTTCCTAGCTACATGTCCCTTCGGCTGGTAGTGTCGATTATAATCACTTTTCTTCATCAGAATTGCTTGAGGCTGCTTCTCCTTATTTTTCAAGTTAATCACTTGATTTGGTATTGCATTTTGTTCTACAACAGAGAATGACTATGTCTGTTCTTTGTTGTCTTTATAACCAAGTCCATTTGAGAATACTTGTTTTGCATCTCGAGAATCATGGATTGTCTTTCTTGTCGTTTGTTCATGTCTCTTTCATGTGCTTGGCTTTTCTTGATCTTTTCTTCATAGACTTCATTTCTCTTAATCAGGTCTGCAATCTTTGCGTTGAGAGAGTGGATTTCTTCATCTTTACTCTTGATTTGATTTATGTATCTCTATCTCTTGATCAGTAGTCCTTCTGGTTATCTCTTCTAGAGCTATAATTTTGTTTCCCAATTTTTCATTCTCCTTAACAACTGTTTGAAACATCTTCTCAAGTTTTGCATGATCTTTCAAGACTTGACTGATCTCTTTCCTAGATATCTCTGCTTCATCTTCATCACATGAATCATAGATAGGTTTGTTAGATGATATAGAATTATGAGAGTTTACCTCATTCTGATCTAGACCATTATCTATTTTCATAAAGCATTCCTCCCAATCTTTTTCTTGCTCTTTTGCATAGAGTGTTTCATCGTGGTCGGATGAATTGTCAGAGAAAGGACTAGACCTTGATTCTTCTTTTGCCAACATAGTTTTCCGTTCCTTACTTAAGCATTGATCTCTTTTGGCTCTAAACACTTCTCGCTGGCTTTTTGTGAGATCCCGACAATCTGTTTTGAAATGACATGTTATCACACATCCAAAACAAGTGTATTCTGTAGAGTTAGAGTTAGATTTATTAATAGATTGTTTTACCTCACTTTTCTCTTCTGATCGATCTTGATTTTTGTTCTTTTGAAATCGGTTTCTCTTATTATCCATGTAACACTTCTTGTATTTGTTGGCTCTAGTTTCGAGTTTCTCAAGTCGTTTGGCAATCATAGCATCATCCTTCAGTAGTTTGTCTTGTGAGAAAACTTCTTCATCAGAATTGGGTTGTTCCTTTTCTGTTGAAGTTGCATTGAATACTACCTCTTTCTTCTTCTTAGAGTTATTTGTTTTCCTGCTAGAAGAAGAGTTAGTTCCATGAATACGTTTAATATCACACCCATTACCTGCCATAAGGTCAAATAGTGCTTCTGTAGTAAGCCTGTTGAAATCTGGTCTCACGGAGTGGACTGCAGAGTAGATTTCCCAACTGGCTGGCAATGCTCGAACAACTTTGAGATTTTTCTCTCGTTGAGTATATTTATCTTTCTTCAAAGTAGAAACTTCATGTAAGATTCACATGAATCTTGTTTTCATCTCTTCTATAGATTCGCCTTGTTGCATCTTGAATTTATCAAATTTGTTGCAGGCGATTGAGAGTTTGTTCTTGATCATTTCTTCCGATCCAAGACTGAGATCACGTAAAGTATCCCACATTTCCTTAGTTGTATCAAGATCACATATCTTTGCCAAGTATACCCATTTGATTGTGCTTGATATAAGACATTTAGCAAAGTCATCTAGGTTGGTTTCTCTCCTTTCTTCAGCAGTGTATTTCCTAGGATCTTTAAGTACTCGGTTGGTTGTAACAGTGGAATCAGGTCCAGCACTTCTTCTTCATAGATTTTTTCTAGTGAACCTTCTTGGATTACTTTCCACATGAGACAATGATGAGCCTTGAGACGCATTATGATTCTGAAGCTCCATTCTTTGTAACCTTGGATAGAAAAATCTTCACAAGCCCTGACAAGAGAAGCTTCCATGATAGCAGATAGTATGCAAATGAATAAAGGTTTTCTTAGATCTATTCAAGTTGACCACAGAGGAGTTAACCTTGTGAAACAGATACGGTGGTCGGCTGAACCACGGCTCTGATAGCACTTGTTGGTCCCGGAAGAGCTAGGTTTGGTGTATGGGGGGGAATACAACAAATACCAACTTTTCTAGTTTACTTGACGTTTTATTCCAAGAGTAAAAACTTTTCTTATATCAAGAATGGCTTCCATATTGGCTAGAGAAAGTTCTCTTATGAGAAGATGATCTGGTCCAAAGAAACTCTTGAGTGAGCTGTTCTGAGAGAGAGTATAAACTTAGTGAGAGGTTTACTTGTTAACAGAACTGTGTGCGGAAGATGGTGGATTTAGTTGGTTGCTCTTAATGACAACCTTTTCTTATTCCAAGTGCTCTTTAGCAAAGACAGATTTGCAGAATATGAATGAATATGAGAATGTTGAGTTTGTGATAAAACAACAATGTATAAAATGCAGAATTTAAATAACGCAATTAATTTTACGTGGTTCAAGAAACCCCCTACGTCCATGGTCCAATCAAACAAGATTGGAAATCCACTACTAAGATTCTCGCTTCTTTATACTCGTTGAGTACGAGCCAAGAATACAAGTCAAAATTAGACTGTATCCTTGCACGAATTATGGGTCGTGTCCCTTACAACTTACAGTGAGAGTATTTTACAATCAAAGTCTAGAAAACTACTAAACTTTGAATGATCCAAACTTCTAACTTCTCGATAAGACAGACTTAAATCGAGATTACAACTTGAAGTTTTCTTCAAAGAGTTTTGCTTCGAAAACAAATGCATGAACTCAATTTCTTCACTCTTGAATGCTTGAATGTAGGCGTATGAATCTGGGCAGAGTTTCGGCTCTCAATTATTGAAAACTCTCTTGTATCGCATACTTTTGAATCGAAGCTTTTTATAGGTCCAGAATCAAAATTATAACCGTTGAGTTGATTGACTAATCAATCAATCCTTGATCATTGCCGGAGATCTTTGTTTCCATAAAACAGATCTTGCCTTATAGGATAGAGTAGAACCTCCTTGATTAATTTGATTTAATTTTGATTGATCTCCTTCCTTTAGTAGAACCTACTGGTTAGAGGTTTGGTACTTGTTCTCTTCTGCTTTGCTTCTTTTCTGTTTGTTGAGCTTCCTTCATAGTAGAACTACCTAGCAAACCTGGTGACTCCTAAAGATCAGAACATCTTCAAAGTGTTCTTCCCTTTTACAACGTGTCACCCTCTAAACTTGTTCTAGAGATT
This sequence comes from Leonotis leonurus, assembly GCA_026898415.1. Taxonomy (NCBI): domain Eukaryota; kingdom Viridiplantae; phylum Streptophyta; class Magnoliopsida; order Lamiales; family Lamiaceae; genus Leonotis; species Leonotis leonurus. Next base: position 175,072 of record JAPKLX010000338.1, on the reverse strand, counting down.
GATAAGATATGGTCAAGATCTTATAGTTCGATCTTTTCTTTACAATGACCCAATCTTAAGGCTTGATCTATCACCCTTGCTTATCTATCAGATAAGGTATACTCAAGGTTCCCTTCTCTGTTACAATACAAGCAGTTTTATGCAACGAAATAAGTGATAAACTCCTAAGTGTGTTTTGAAAGAATATCATCAAAATTATTTTGAAGTGTTCCCAACATAATTCTTCTTCCAGAGCAGGTGCATTTTCCTTTTCTGTGGATGTTGCCTTGAAAGCTACCTACTTTTCTTTCTTGGAGCTTTCTGCTTTCCTGCTAGAATAATGGTCAGTTCCATGAATACGTTTCATATCATATTCGTTACCTGCAAAAAAGAGTTTCAGTATTGAGCTTGTTGAAATCTGCTCTCATTGTTTGCATTGCAGCATATATCTCCCAACTAGGTGGAAGTGATGTTATGACTTTGAGATTATTTTCTCTTTGAGTATGTTTGTCTTTCTTAAGAGCAGAGATCTCTTGCAAGACTTCCATGAACCTGATCTTCATCTGTTCAATGGTTTCTCTAGGTAACATCTTGAGTTCATCAAATTTGTTGCAAGCCATAGATAGCTTATTCTCGATCATCTCCTCTGATCCAAGACTTAGCTTGCATAATGCATCCCACATTTCTTTAGTTGTGTCCAAATCTTGGATCTTTGTTAGATGTACTCCTTTGATTGTGCTCGATATAAGACCTTTAGCAAAGTCATCTAGATTGGCTTCTCTTCTTTCTTCAGCGGTGTGCTTCCTAGAATCTTCAAGTACTTTCTCACCATCATGGCCACTAAACATGTCATGAAGACACTACATCATGTTCATTAACCATTGATATTATGGGAGTTAAGGAATGGCAAACCAAAGTCTTGTCAGCTAGAAAGCTAAAAGTTTAATGGGTCAATGGGCTTCCAACAAATAAAATCATGTTTTGGGTCCAACACATGATGATCTAGAGTTATGGCCCAATACTTCTTTTAATCTCAATTCCATATTTGTAAGACTTTTGCATATCATTTCTCACTCACCGAAATCGATTTTGAGAAATATATAATGTCACGTTATTCTACTCACCATGTAGAATAATTTCAAACCAATTTAATTCTCAAAGAATTAAATTTACCACTCCCAAATTAATTAAGAACTCAAAATCAATTTTCCAACAATCTCTCACATGAGTGAAAATGCATATGCTTGAATGCAGTTACAAACTCGGTTCTCGTGAGACAATATTGTGTTTGGAAAGGTGACATGTGGTTTTGAACATTCCATAGTTAACACCATCGGGAATTGATAAAACCCTTATGAGGGGCTCGTAAATCCGCAGGATCCACAGGTTTAAATTATCATACAAATAATTAATTATGAATACAACATAGGAGAATATAATTCGGAATTAAGTTATATCTTCTCCTCAGCAAGTACTTCATTTTTGGAGAGATGATTTGGATCGTCTGCTATGAACAGCAATCCTCTCCAATTGAATCTCCTTCGATCCAACCTTAGAAACTTCTAACCTATACCCGATCATAGTTTGATTATTGTGTGGAAAACAACCTATCAAACTTTTAAGAGAGAGAGAAATTAGGAAATTAGGGTTTTGGAATCCCTATAATTTTCGAAATTTAGAGAGTATCATCCTCTAAATTTTGAGCAATTTCTCTAGTGTACAAGTGTACTGTTGGTCCCGAAAGAGCTAGTTTGGTGTATGGGGGGAGAATACACCAATTCCAACTTTTTAGGTTTTCTTGTTTTTGTTTTTAATTAATAAGGTTTAAGCAATCTTAGAATATAAGAAGACTTGGATTAGCTAGAGGGTTCTTCGTGTCAAGAAGAGTCAACTTAGCTCAAGTATACCTTAAGTGTAAATTCACAGTTAATAAGAGAAACTTGAACAAGTTAATCTTGATTAATGTTGTGTGCGGAATTCGGTGGTTAATGCTCTTTTGTTGAAAAACGTTTTCTTAACCAATAGATTAGAGATAAACAAGTTTATGCAATTACGAAGAAGATGAGTATGAAGTAAAACAGAAAGTAAAGAACACGTGAGTTAACGTGGTTCGGGATAAACCTCCCTACGTCCACGGCTCGATCAGAACTAGATCGAAATCAACTAATGTCTCCTTTCTTTTTACTCGTTGAGTACGAGCCACAAGTTTTATCAAAACTAGATAAAAACTTGTGATTACACTTCTTCTAGATTGAAAACTACAATCTAAAATATTACAACCTTTGGATCAAAGCTAGATCCTGATCTTAGAATAATGTAAGAAGAAATTTCCAGAAAGTAATCTTCAACTGATGAACACTTAAGAGAATTCGTAGATGGAGTGTTTATAACGATGAGAGCTTTGAAGATATTTGAGCAGAGTTTTGGCTTTGATTGCTTGAATTCCCGTATCTCTTTCTGGAAGTGAAGGTGGTATTTATAGCCTCAATGAAGAAACTATCCGTTGGAGACGATGGCCTCTATTTTCAACGCATTAATGGCGGCATTAAATGCATGTCAGAGTTGTTGAAACACGCGCTGCCAGGTTGAGAGAGGTTATCACCTTTCACGCAATTTCCCAATGTGTTGCCATACTGGTAATGATTCATTTTACAGAGATATTTGAAAATCTTGTACATCATTCCTTAAACATACCGTTGATGTGACAACACACTGAGTGGATGACTTATGACTAATTTAGGTAAGTCGGCAGTCGACCATAACAAAAAGAAACATCTCGCTGTTGTTTGAGCAGATTTTCTTTTTGATCTTTAAACATTTGAGATACACAGCTAGCTGTTTGTTCACTAGCTGTTTCAACCTTTGTTTGAGTACTTTCTGTTGAACCCTTCCATACACTGGAGTTATGGAGCACTCACTGTGATTTCTTCTTCTGGGTTAAAACAGCTCGCTGTTCCTTGATCTAAGAGCACAGCTCGCTGTTTGGCGTGGTCTCGCTGTCTGGGTGCTTTCTGTTGATTTCACTAACTGTTTGATTCCCTGTATTGATGAGCAGCTCGCTGCTGATTCACTCGCTGCTTTTCACTCGCTTGTTGAAGACATTGTTTGAGCACTAGCTGTTGAAGACATTTCTTGAGCACTCGCTGTTATCTATTCTTTCACATCTTACACAGCTCGCTGTTGAGATTCACTTGTTGTTGAAGTCTAGCTGTTTAATAGAACTGAGTCAAGCTGTAACCATTTAAGCAGCTCGCTGATGAAAACTCTATCTTCCTTCTTTCATCATGATTGTATCTTCCTTTCTAAGTACAGCTAAGATAATATGAATATTAACTAAGATCTTAACAGGTAGATCACAAATAATTATGACAGCGGCCTGTCAATAAACAAAGAACATATACTAGATCTAAATAAGAATTTTGCAATGTGAAACTAGAATACTTATAATAAAGTGTCCAGGAAAGCTTTTAAGAATAATACAGATAGTAAAAACTATACGATCTGCTTCTTTTTATAATTTAGCATATTCCTTAACAGAGGACATTAATTACTAGTCTTTAGAAATCAAGCTTTTAACTAAGTGTTGTTTCGAATAACATCATCAAAACAATATAAACTTGTGGGGTTCCCAACAATTTCCCCCTTTTTGATGATGTCGAAACCACACTTCACAATTTTCCTAAGTAAAGAAACCACAGTTAGTAAATGCAAAATTATAAAGCATTAGATAACAGGTGTAAACATTGCCTGGACAAAGAGTTATTGTCATCAGGTTGTTTTAGAATCAAAAACACTTCATCTTTTCATTCATATCAGTTGCTGTTGTTACAGATACAGATTTTTAAGAATAGACAGCTCGCTGTTACAACTTTGAATGATAAATACAAAAACTTCATTTAGGAGGCTGGCCTTGATCAGCAGATGGTTTCTTTAGAAGCTCAGCCAGCTGTGCCCTCCTTTCTTCTACCATCTCCCTCCTCCTAAGCTCCGATGGGACTCCAAAACTAGCATAAATGCCATTAAATAGCATTCTATAATTTTTGTCATTGAAGTCAATAGGATATCCCATCTGTTGAGCAGCGTGGTTAATGTGCTGAATAACCTTAGTGTGATCCACCTCTGTGGTCCCTTCTATTCTTGGATACAAAAGTGTAGTTTTCTTTGGAGCAGCGAGAGTGTGACCTGTCAACGCAGATTGTCTAAATAGGTATTTAGTGAAAGTTTGGTTCTTGTGCTGCTTAAGAAAGTTCTTGAATAGCTCATCCACATCTCCACCTTGTTCCTCCTTGTCAAGCAGATAGTAATGTTGGACTACAAACTCCTTCATTAATTGATTGAATCTTGCTGCTTTCGTGGAGTTTAGCCATGTCAGATTTTCAGGATCTTTGAATTGATATTTTTCGAAGAAATTGAAAACAGGGTTGGTTGACTCTTCCTCCACAGGCGAACCAGCCTTATCCTCCTTATATGTTTCCTCCATCGCCTGCTGCTTCTCTCTCTCTGCTACGAACAGCTTTCGAAATTCTTCATTCTCTATCTCATCATGCTTGTAGCCAGCAAGCACCATATCCTCAGTTAATTTTTCTTCACTGTAAGCTCCCTTTCCTTTCTTTTCTGCTGTTGCTTTAGCATCTGCCTCTTCTTTTAATTTTCTCTCCTGTTCCTCCTTCTCCTTTTGCATCTGCCTAGCCTCCGCTGCTTGTTTGGGATTCAACTTCTTAGAGCGAGCAGCAGGAGCAGGCTTCTTCTTCACAACCACTATCTGTTTTTCCTTCTTTCCTTCCTTTCCTTCCTTTCCTTCCCCCTTTTCGACATCATCAAAATCCTTAGATATGATGAGTCTGAGGGAAGCAAGTTCTTCTTTCATTTCGTTGTATTTCTTCTCCATGTCTTCTTTGTGTTGAAGACAGGTAGTGATATTTCCAATTGCTTCCTCCATCTTCTTATTTGAACCAAGTGCAAATGATTCTTGCTTCACGGACAGGTCGCTGTTCAGCTTCTTCATTTCTTTGAGGGAATGTTGAATTTTCAAAGCATCATTCTTGGAAGCAAGTTTGAGAGCAGTGATTTGAGCAGGTAGTATCCCCTTGACCTGTGCAGGCAGCTGTTCGTTGAGCATAGCAGGGACTACTTTCTTGATCACCGATGGAATTGTGGTCTTTTCCATATCTAAAAACTGTTTTTCCACTCCCTCTCTCACTGTTTTGCACATTAGTTCACCAGCTGCCATCAGTTTCTTATCGCATTCAGCAACTGTTGATTTCTTTATGTGGGACAGCTCGCTGTCTGTCTTTGTCTTGGCTTCATCAAACATTTTGCGAATGTCATCAAGCTTTTTGTTCAAATCTGCAGATAATGAATTGTGAGCAGCATTAAATTTTGCAACTGCCTCTTGAATAGCCTTTTCCACAGCTAGCTGTTCCTTTTCTTTATCTGCACCTTCCTTTGCATCTTTCGCTCCTTCATCCTCCCTGGTTCCCTCATCCATTATTATTGTTTCAACCCTTGCCTGTGCTTCTTTCTCCACATCTTTGACAGATGGCTTAGCAAGCACCATGGCAGATGAAAAATCAGCAGATTGAAAATCAACAGCTAGATCATACAGATCTTGCTCATTTGTGTAGAATGGAGCAAGATCAATATTAAGCACAGCTGCCTCCTCTTTCATTTTAGTAAGCACGTAAGATCGGAAGTATTTGCGTGCATCGGGAATGTCAATGAAACCAAAATAAGCTATGAGCTTATTTTCTTGAATTTTTAGGTCACTGATTGTAAACAGCTTGAAGATGGCGTCAAGTATATAGAATGGACTATCTCGGATGTTGAGGTAGACTTGAAGCTTTTGTGCCATCTCCATTGTGGAAGGAGTGAGTGAAATTCCAGGCATCATCTGTTCCACAGATAGTGCCGCCGCCTCCTTCATCTGTTCATGCAGCATGTGGGCGTTTTGTAGAGTCTCATCCAAAGTTTCAGCGGGCTGCTTGGACTCAACATGAATGGCAACAGCGGGCATTCTTGTTTCCTGGATTGGTGGTGGTTGAGGTGTTGGAAAAATGGTGTTGAGTGGTTCAACATTATGTATGGTTTCATCGTGATCTGTCTCATCTAACTCATCAATGAGTTTACGAGCTGTTGGTCTTTCTTGTTTCTTCTTTTCTTCCTTCTCCTTCACTGTCACAGGTGATGCCTTGGCTGTCTTTTTCTTTCGCTCAGCAGCTGGTCTTGCTTCACCCGCTGCCTTCCTCTTTCCTTGCTTCTCAACAGCGGCCTGTGCTGCCGCTGCGTCACCCACTGTTTTGGGTTTCTTTGTTGGCATTTCCCATTCACTGTTGGACTTGCCAACAAGAATCATTGCCTCTCTAAGTGACTCATCTGTCACTTTACCAAAAATCTGAGCTGCTATACCGAGAGACATCTCAATTTGATGTTTTGACTTGGGTAAAATGGCATCTTGGCTAACATCAACTGCTCTATTCCATGTGTCTTTGTTGAAGAAACCATCAATGATCGTGCTGATTTTGGTAGACAAACGAAGGGGTCGTTTGACATGCAAGTGTACACACTGACCATTCTTATTCTGCTTCATTTCAACTTGCTTTTCTTCATCAGCTATCAATCTTAACAGCGCCCTGCTCCAGTTGATGTCAAGATTGAGCAGCACAGCTGTCATGATTCTCAATTTTACTGGAGTTACAGTATCAAATGTTCCTTGATGTCCTAGGAACACTCGCTGTACAAAATCCAACAGCAACCGATAGACAGGGAGCATTAATCCCCTGTTGAATGCCTTCCCGTCCCATCTCATCGGTTTTGCTACTATCATAGAGACTGTTTCCACTATCTGTTCTTGGGTAATGCTTTCAAGCAGTTCCCCTTCATCCACCAAGTTGTATGTGTTTAGAATCATGTCAATCACAGATGAGCGTGTTATCTCTCCTTTGCCTGTTCGAATCTCAACTGTGTATTCTTCATTTTCTTCTTCCATCCAGGTGCAGAAAAAATATGCCACTTGGCGAGGGAGATAAAATCTTGGTTCCTTGGTGATAATTTTGTGAAATCCTAAACAAATTCACAAAATTTTTGGAGTTAAGTAACGAATAAGGAATGAACAGCGAGCTGTTAAAGAAGTGCCATGTAAGACAACAGCTAGCTGTTAAACGTAAATTATGAAACAATGACAACTAAGCAGATAGTGATTTGTCATTTAGGCATTTTAGTTAACACTTACAGCTCGATATAAGTCAAGTAATGGAAAGATAGGCATATTCATACATTGAAGCATCATAAACAAGGAATCAAGCATTTTTTTTTTTTAATCCAAACCACGCTTGAATTTTGAGATTTTGAAGAATCTAGAGAAAAATAATTAATCAAGCTACACGAATATGATCATATCAGAGAAAAACTTAAAACTTAGTTCATGTATTTCTAAATACGATATGCAACCTGAGCAAGCTTGAATCTTTTCGAACAATTCGTCAAGAAGTGTAAATCCATGATGATCTAATATGGCTCTAGGTTCGGGTGAAAGACGATTTTCGATTGTATGAAGCATTTGGGATGCGGGAATGGGTGAATCAACTTTGGATGATGATGCTGAGGCTTCGGAGTTAGACATTTTGGGTTTTGAAGGAGATTGAATGAGAGTAAATTTTTGAGTTGCAGAAAGCTTGAAGTACAACAATGGAGAATTACGAAAAGAGATTGAGTAAAGATGATGGCAGTTAATTCTACACATATATATATAGGAGAACAATCAACGCACGGATTTAAATTTCATTTAAAGATGTTTTATTCTACGGTTGAGATTACTCCCTGAGATAAGTATTTTGCCGCTCAATTTCGATTGTGTTGTACGCCATTGTTTTGATCATCCAAAAGGTCACATCACTTGCCTCGATGCTTGAACCGAGGACTATTGCATTAAATGCGCATCCCTTTTTCCATTATTTTATCTGACACTAAAAGTCGATTGATATTATTTAAATAACAATCACTTATTAGACATAAATATGTAAAGGTAATAATTAATGAGTTGAATTTAATTCCCCCTTGGTTGTGGCCAACAGATAGTGAATGTTTTGGAACAGCTTGCTGTTGGTCCCTCAACCGCTTACTGTAGATCAGCTTTTCTTTAGAACAGCTCACTGTTGACTTTGTTTGCGAAACATGTTTCCATGGTTCAACAGCTTTCTGCTTTCAACAGTTTGTGATGTTTCATGATTGTATTCAACAGCTCGCTGTTCATATCTTTCTGTTTCATGGTAGTGATTAGTATGACTTCTAGCTGTTCCCCCTTGATGGATCATAACAGCTAGCTGTTATTATTAACAGAGCGAACAGATAGCTGCTAGCAGATAGTGAACAGATAGCGAACAGATAGCAGCTAGATAGTTAGCATTGAAAACAAGCATTTAGTGAGAAAAAAAATGAAATGTTCTCGTTACAGATTGATGAATTTTACAACAGCTCACTGTTGATGATACATTGCTATCTGTCTCGACAAATTTCTTCTAGCTGATGTTCTAGATGAGAAGCAGTTTAAGAGTGTAACAACTGATTGTTTTGTACCATTCACAATTTGTTGTTTACACTTGTACCTTCTTCGTTTAGGTTAACGAGACCTAATTTTCCGCATAGCATTTTAAAACGATCTTCTGCCAATGCTTTTGTGAGAATGTCAGCTCGCTGCACTTCTGTATGAATTTTCTCTATTTTGATGTTCTTCTTCTCTACGTGATCGCGTATGAAGTGATGTCGAACATCAACATGTTTGCAGCGAGTGTGGAGTACTGGATTTTGGGTGATGGCTATAGCACTCGAGCTATCACAAAATATGGAAACTGTTTCCATGTTGACTTCATAGTCTTTGAGTTGTTGCTTTAGCCATAAGATTTGTGTTGTACAGCTACCTGCTGCCATGTACTCGGCTTCTGTTGTTGAGGTTGCAACAGATGTTTGTTTCTTGGAAAACCATGAGATGAGTTTGTTTCCAAGAAATTGACAAGTGCCAGATGTTGATTTCCTATCTAGCTTGCAACCTGCATAGTCAGAATCTGAGTAGCCAGTTAGTTCAAAATTATCATCACATGGATACCATAATCCTATTTCTGTTGTGCCTTTGAGATATCTAAGTATTCTCTTAGCTGCTTCCATGTGAGACTCTTTTGAATTTGCTTGGTACCTAGCACAAACACCAACAGCAAAAGTAATATCAGGTCGACTAGCAGTTAGATATAATAAGGATCCGATAATACCACGATACAATTTTGAATCAACTGCTTTTCCAAGCATATCTGGACCAATCTGTCCATTTGTTTGCATTGGTGTCTTCGCTGGTTTGCTCTCTTTTACTCCGTATTTTGTAATGAGATCATTGATGTATTTGGATTGATTGATTAAGATCCCATCTGTAGATTGTTTGACTTGTAGTCCTAGGAAGAAATTCATTTCTCCCATCATGGACATCTTGTACTTTTCCTGCATGAGCTTGCTAAATTTGTTACAAAGGAATTCACATTTTGATCCAAAAATAATGTCATCAACATAAATTTGAACTAAAAGGATATTATCTTGGACTTTGATTGTGAATAAGGTTTTATCCACTGATCCTCGCTTGAATCCAGATTGTAACAAGAAGGTGGACAGAGTCTCATACCAAGCTCTAGGAGCTTGTTTTAGACCATATACGGCTTTGATCAATCTGTACACCTTGTCTTCATTTCCTTCTTCAAAACCAGGTGGCTGCTCCAAATAAACTTCTTCTTCTAAGATTCCATTGAGGAATGCACTTTTTACATCCATCTGGAATACTTTGAAGCGTTTATATGCGGCATAGGCCAGAAACAATCTGATAGCTTCTAGTCGTGCAACAGGAGCAAATGTTTCATCAAAGTCGATCCCTTCCTGTTGGCAATATCCCTTAGCGACTAGCCTTGCTTTGTTTCTCACCACTTCACCTGTTTCATCTCTCTTGTTCTTGTAAATCCATTTAACTCCAATCACACCCTGATGCCTAGGTCGTTCCACTAAATACCATACATCATTTCTTTTAAACTCATTTAGCTCTTCTTGCATGGCATTAGTCCAGTCAGCATCTTGTAAGGCTTCATCCACGTCTTTGGGTTCTGTATGAGACAGATAGCAGCTTAGTAATGCACTTTCACCATGCATTCTTCTTGTCTTGACTCTATCTGTTGGGTTCCCAACAATGAGATCAGATGAATGGCTATCTACCCATCTTCTTCGCCTTTTCATTTCTTCTTCAGTTATCTCAATTTCTAGTTCATCAGGTGGATTGTCGAATTCTGGATGATCTGTGATAGGAACATCAAATAATGTATCAGTATTAATATCAAGATTTTGAAAGTTATTTATAGAGTTGGGAACAGGAGGAGGTTGTTCTGGAACTGGAACAGGTAGCTCAACAACAGGTGGTTGTAAGCTTTCGTCATTTGTGTTTCCCCCTTGATCTGTTCCCCCTTCATGTAGTAATTCTACAGTAGGTTGATCATTGCTCTCTTCCTCTTCTCCTTCTTTACGTGGACTCCAAAGAAGTATATCCTCAATCAGTCGATCTGAGGAGTTTCTTAATGTTGTAGGTGAATATCCATCCTTTGAGGGAGCACAATCTGTTCCTGAAACCTCAAATGTAGATTCATCAAAAACAACATGTGGGGTTACTTCCACAACAAGGGTTCTTTTATTAAAAACACGATAGGCTTTACTAATGTCAGAATATCCTAAGAAAATTCCTTGATCAGATTTGCTATCAAATGTTTTTAATTGTGTTTTCCCATTGTTGTGAATGTAACACTTACATCCAAAAGATCTAAAGTAAGTTATTCGAGGCTTCCTGTTATTCCATATTTCGTATGGAGTTTTTCCGTGGCGTAGAGTGATGACAGATCGATTTTGCGTGTAGCAAGCAGTGTTTATTGCTTCAGCCCAGAACTTCTTAGGAAGATTGATTTCGTTGAGCATTGTTCGAGCTGCTTCCTTAAGTGATCTGTTTCGCCTTTCCACGATTCCATTTTGTTGAGGTGTCCTAGCTGCTGATGTTTGATGTTGAATTCCCATCTTTGAGCAGTATGCTTTAATCATATGATTGATAAATTCAGTTCCTCGATCAGATCGAATTGTGACGATGGTTGTTGCCTTCTGATTTGATAATCTGTTCAGCAGGTCAGGCAGCTTTTCCAAAGTCTCCCTTTTCTTGTACATGAAAATAACCCATGTAAATCTAGAGAAATCATCTATAACTACGAGAGTATATTTTCTACCGTTTACACTTAATGGAGATACAGGTCCAAAAAGGTCAAGGTGAAGAAGCTCTAGATTCCTTGAGGTGGAGTGGGCTGCCTTTGTTGGAAATGAAGCTCTTGTTTGTTTTCCTGCTTGGCAAGCTTCACACACATGATCTTTATCATAGACTTGAGCAGGTAGTCCTTCAACCAGGTTGTTTTTCACCAGCTTGTTGATGGACTTGAAGTTTAAGTGACTTAGTCGTTTATGCCATAACCAGCTGTTTTCTGCATTTGACTTTGTTACAAGGCATGTTTCAATCTGTTCGTCCCATTGCACAATATATAACCTGTCCTGTAAAATCCCGGTAAGAAGAATCTCTCCTTCCAAATTCTTGACTAGACACTTGTTAGCTGTAAATACTACTTTCTTATTATTAGCACAGAACTGACTAATAGAAAATAGATTATGATTTAGTCCCTCAACATATGAAACATTAAGAATAGTGGTGTTACCAACTTGGAGATCACCATAGCCTTTTGTATAACCCTTTGAGTTTCCTCCAAAGGTAACAGTTGGTCCAATGCATTCCTTGTAGTTGGTTAACAAGTCTTTGCAGTACGTCATATGTTTAGAGCATCCACTATCAAGTATCCATATTGCTCCCCGAGCCGTGTGCTTTCTTCTCAACGATCTCCTATCCTGCAATGAACAATTATTTAGCTACCCTACTGAATGAGGGTGCTTTGTTAGTAGACATGGTTCCTTTTGGAACCCAAATTTGTCTAACTATAGTCACATTCTGAGATGGCCTGATCTGTCTGCCACTGAAGTCGATGTATACTATCTGTTTCCGTTTGGCAGATGGTTGTGTTGTTGCAACGTGTTTCCTTGGAGCAGGTTGTATGGTCGATTGAGATTTGGAATTAGCAGTTGGCTATTGTCTTCTATGGTGTTGGGGAACAGGTCGCTGTTGATGAGCTTTCTGTCTTTGATGATGGTAGACAGGTTTTCTCTGGTTGAATGGCGGAGGAGCTCGCTGATGGTTGTACTGTTGAGCAGGTTGATTTAGCTTTTGAGCAGGTGGTTTTCTTTGTTGAAAACCAATTCCTTGTGTAGTGAACCTTTGTTGTTGCTGTCCTTGATCCTTGATCAAGATTGCTTGCGGCTGTCTAGCATTATTGTTGAGGTTTACTACTTTGTCTTTTCCCTTCTCCTTGACAAAGTTTCCTTTAGGTGGACCTTTGTCAACTCCATCAAATCCAAGTCCTCCATGATCTGACGATCTCCTTTGCATATCATTGATGAGATGAACTCTGTCTGATTTTTTGTGGATGTAATAATTAAGCATTACACCAAAATTTTCCGCCTTGTTGTTGGCCGACGATTCTCTTTCAATCAAATCCGAGATTTTAGCATTAAGAGCGTAGACTTCTTCACTCTTGTTCTTTATCTGCAGAAGCATTGCCTTCTCTCTATCATTGAATGAAGCACTTACTCTCTTCATTTCTTGTATGGTGTTAGCCATTCTTTCGTTTTCTTTAATAGCATGTTTGAACATCTTGTTCAACCTTGCATAATCTTCCATTAACTTGGTAAAATCTTCCATGGATAGGTCATCCTCTTCATCTTCCTCTTCTTCTATCTCTTCTTCTTCATTACCAGAATCATAAATAGGATGATTAGAAGAAATAGAATCTTGACAATTTACCTCAAGATTGTCTAGTCCATTGTCATGGCCCATGTTGGTCCCGAAAGAGCAAGGTTTGGTGTATGGGGGGGGGAATACACCAAATACTAACTTTTCAGTTTACTAGACAATTTATATGAGAGCTCAAGCTATTCTGTATAAGAAATTGCTTGGAATGACTGACCAGATCGATAAACAGATCAGTATCTGGTTTAGTCCAAACAGATTACTCTCAAGGTGAAAACACTTAACAGATAATAAGAGTGATCTTATTACCTTTTGAGTGTAGAGTGAGTGCGGAATAATGGTGGATTAATGATTGCTCTTGTTTTAAAAACCTTAAGGAATTAATCAGATCGTTTAAACAGATTGATTGAGAATGCAGCTAATATGATAGTGCAGAAGGTTAGGATAATAAACAACAGATAATAAGGATGCAGAAAAGTAAAGCACACGATGTTTAACGTGGTTCGGGAAATCCCTACGTCCACGATCTGGTCAAACCTAGACCAGATTATCCACTACTAGGATACTCTGCTTCTTTATACTCGTGGAGAACGAGTCACAAGTACCAATCACAACTAGACTGATACTTATGCACGAATGAAGGGTCGTGTCCCTTTACAACAGATTACCTCTACGTTACCACTAGAAAACTACTAGCTAGCAGGGTGATCTCCTTTCTCTCGACAAGACAGACTTGAATCGAGGTGGTTGGTGTGATGTAGAATCACAAGATGTTGAAGCTCTAAGTCTGGAATGCAGAGTGCTTGAAGGATAATTGCAGTATAGTTCGTGCGTGTTCTCTCTCAGTTTCCAGATTGTTGACTTCAACTATATAGGCATTGAATATTGAAATTCTAGCCGTTGTTGATTGGCGTGAGATAGATGGTATATTGCCAATCAATGGTTTCCATCATATCTGTTCTTGCCATATAGGAAAGGTTGACTCAATCTTTGATTTATGGAAATCAGATTGTTAACGGTCTCTTTCCTTATATGTTTTAATCGTAGATCAACTTTCCAAACCCTGTTGGATGGACCTTGATCTTGACATGGCAAGTGTATATGACGTGTAGGATGATGTTAGCTAAAGGCTTGATGACTCAATCGCTCTGGTTCATCGCTGTAATCATCGATCTGGTCATCGATCTGGTCATCGATCTGGTCGCTGTCTGTTACAGCAGATCGATTCCTTTGAGCGTGAAATCTTGACCTTCATCCTATTCTAAGTTGAGAATGACTTCTATAGGAACATATCCTTTACATTATAAGTCATCTCCTAATCTGTTCCAAAACAGAAATCACTCTAAACTATAGTGATCTGGTTTTTACACGAGGAACAGGTTAACATACAGACCAGCTAAGTGTGTTTCGAAAGATCATCATCAACACTAATCTTTAGGGTTCCCAACAGCCCATGAGGCATTCATCCCATTCAAAGTCAACCTCGTTTGCCACAAATGCTTCGTCATTTTCGGTTGAGCTGTCAGAGAGGTGTTTGGAAGCAGATTGTTCTTCAGCGATCATTGCCTTGCGTTGCTCTTTGAGCTTTTGATCGCGTTTGCTTCTTAACTCCTCTCTCTCAGCTTGAGTAATGTCTGGACAGTCTGTCTTGAAATGGCCTTTCCTGCCACACTTAAAACAAGAGTATTCTGACAGGTCAGCTTTAACATAGGAAGTTGATTTTACCTCATTCTTCCTATCAGGTCGATCACCAGATCGATTTCTTCCTTTGAAGCTTCGATTATTGTCCTTGTATAGACGTTTGTATTTGTTTGCTCTCATCTCCATTCGTTGAAATCTTTGAGCCATAAGGGAGTACTCCTCAAAATAGTTCTTTGAGGGATAGTCCTCATCTTCTGATGTTGATGAGTCTTTTATTGCGACAACAGGTTGAGATTTCTTCACTATCTCCTTTTCTTTTAGCTTTGCCTTAAAAGCTGTTTCTTTATCTTTGTTCCCTGCAACAGATGGTTTGCTAGACGAGGGGTTAGTAGATCCATGAATACGATTAATTTCGTATTCATTTCCAGTTAGTAAATCAAAAAGAGAATCTGTGGTTAAAGAGTTGAACTCTGGCATCATGGGATGCATTGCCGAGTATATCTCCCAGTTGGCAGGTAGAGCACGAATGATTTTGAGATTCATCTCACGTTGAGTATACTTGTTCTTGTCGATGGCTGTTATCTCAATTATGATCTCAGTGAATCTGTTCTTCATTTGAGCTACCGTCTCTCCTGGTTTCATTTTGAATTCTTTGTATTTATTGCAAGCAATGGACAGTTTGTTTTCTTGAATCACGTCCGATCCCATACTGATGTCTCTAAGCACATCCCACATTTCTTTAGCAGATTTGAGACGTCGAATTTTGGCCAGATAGATGCCTCTAACTGTGCTTGAGATTAATCCTTTGGCGTAGTCATCTAGGCCAGCTTCTTTCTTTTCTTCGGTTGTGTAATCATTAATATCCTTCTCCTTTTCAACTATTTCGACAGTTGGAGTTGGTCCTGTACCATCTTTGATTTCAGCTGAATGTTTGTGCATTATCTTGATTGGTCCATCTGTGATGACTGACCACATCTTGATATGATGCGCCCTAAGACACATCTCGAGTCTAAAGCTCCAATCTTCATATCCTGCAATAGAAAAATCTTCGCACACACGAGCCATCTGTCCTTCCATGACTAAGATAGATGATTAGTATAATGCAAGTGCTTTATGCAGTGAAAACGATTTTCAAAGATCTATTCAAGAAGACCACACAGAGTAAACCTCCTGTGTTAACAGATACAATGGTCAAAATGAACCACTGCTCTGATACCACTTGTTGGTCCCGAAAGAGCTAGTTTGGTGTATGGGGGGGGGATACACCAATTCCAACTTTTTAGGTTTTCTTGTTTTTGTTTTTAATTAATAAGGTTTAAGCAATCTTAGAATATAAGAAGACTTGGATTAGCTAGAGGGTTCTTCGTGTCAAGAAGAGTCAACTTAGCTCAAGTATACCTTAAGTGTAAATTCACAGTTAATAAGAGAAACTTGAACAAGTTAATCTTGATTAATGTTGTGTGCGGAATTCGGTGGTTAATGCTCTTTTGTTGAAAAACGTTTTCTTAACCAATAGATTAGAGATAAACAAGTTTATGCAATTACGAAGAAGATGAGTATGAAGTAAAACAGAAAGTAAAG
The DNA here is from genome assembly GCA_026898415.1 of Leonotis leonurus. NCBI lineage: Eukaryota > Viridiplantae > Streptophyta > Magnoliopsida > Lamiales > Lamiaceae > Leonotis > Leonotis leonurus. Next base: position 158,970 of record JAPKLX010000338.1, on the reverse strand, counting down.
AACACGCGAGTTAACGTGGTTCGGGATAAACCTCCCTACGTCCACGGCTCGATCAGAACTAGATCGAAATCAACTAATGTCTCCTTTCTTTTTACTCGTTGAGTACGAGCCACAAGTTTTATCAAAACTAGATAAAAACTTGTGATTACACTTCTTCTAGATTGAAAACTACAATCTAAAATATTACAACCTTTGGATCAAAGCTAGATCCTGATCTTAGAATAATGTAAGAAGAAATTTCCAGAAAGTAATCTTCAACTGATGAACACTTAAGAGAATTCGTAGATGGAGTGTTTATAACGATGAGAGCTTTGAAGATATTTGAGCAGAGTTTTGGCTTTGATTGCTTGAATTCCCGTATCTCTTTCTGGAAGTGAAGGTGGTATTTATAGCCTCAATGAAGAAACTATCCGTTGGAGACGATGGCCTCTATTTTCAACGCATTAATGGCGGCATTAAATGCATGTCAGAGTTGTTGAAACACGCGCTGCCAGGTTGAGAGAGGTTATCACCTTTCACGCAATTTCCCAATGTGTTGCCATACTGGTAATGATTCATTTTACAGAGATATTTGAAAATCTTGTACATCATTCCTTAAACATACCGTTGATGTGACAACACACTGAGTGGATGACTTATGACTAATTTAGGTAAGTCGGCAGTCGACCATAACAAAAAGAAACATCTCGCTGTTGTTTGAGCAGATTTTCTTTTTGATCTTTAAACATTTGAGATACACAGCTAGCTGTTTGTTCACTAGCTGTTTCAACCTTTGTTTGAGTACTTTCTGTTGAACCCTTCCATACACTGGAGTTATGGAGCACTCACTGTGATTTCTTCTTCTGGGTTAAAACAGCTCGCTGTTCCTTGATCTAAGAGCACAGCTCGCTGTTTGGCGTGGTCTCGCTGTCTGGGTGCTTTCTGTTGATTTCACTAACTGTTTGATTCCCTGTATTGATGAGCAGCTCGCTGCTGATTCACTCGCTGCTTTTCACTCGCTTGTTGAAGACATTGTTTGAGCACTAGCTGTTGAAGACATTTCTTGAGCACTCGCTGTTATCTATTCTTTCACATCTTACACAGCTCGCTGTTGAGATTCACTTGTTGTTGAAGTCTAGCTGTTTAATAGAACTGAGTCAAGCTGTAACCATTTAAGCAGCTCGCTGATGAAAACTCTATCTTCCTTCTTTCATCATGATTGTATCTTCCTTTCTAAGTACAGCTAAGATAATATGAATATTAACTAAGATCTTAACAGGTAGATCACAAATAATTATGACAGCGGCCTGTCAATAAACAAAGAACATATACTAGATCTAAATAAGAATTTTGCAATGTGAAACTAGAATACTTATAATAAAGTGTCCAGGAAAGCTTTTAAGAATAATACAGATAGTAAAAACTATACGATCTGCTTCTTTTTATAATTTAGCATATTCCTTAACAGAGGACATTAATTACTAGTCTTTAGAAATCAAGCTTTTAACTAAGTGTTGTTTCGAATAACATCATCAAAACAATATAAACTTGTGGGGTTCCCAACATGTACAAAAATCGATCACTCCCTCCTATTTATAGATATTTTGGGATAGGTTAGGGCTTTAAATGTGAATGGATAATACCTTCTAATATAAGATAAGGTCCAACTTTATTTCCTACCATTCCTAACTCATATATTTGAAATAAGTTCTAAATTAATTTGACCAAATCCAAATCATAACTTTAATTAATTAATTTCCAAAGTTAATTTTGACCCAATTAAATTTAATTAATTGTCTTGCTCAAAACTTTGACTTAAATTAACTACTTATTACATTAAGTTAATTTGACTTTTAAATTAATTTATCTAGAAAATGTAATAAAGTATATATTTTATATAAATATTTATCAACTCTACTATAGGATAAATATTGAATTATCTTCAACCATTCAAATTACGGATGTAATCATTTTTATCATTAATTATTTCCCGCGTTTAAGATTTATTAAATTCATTAATTAATTAAGTTTGTTAACAATTAATAATTAATAAATATATTTATTCGTAAGTGATCCGGTTCAGACTTTGACAATTGCATATAGAATAAATTCCAACCGGTCGGGTTACTTATGCAACTTTCTGAACGCCTCGCGAGATTTAATTAACTCGTGTCACCAAGACGCGATTACATGTGATTGACAATCGAGCACTTCTCGCTAAACCAATCACTATTGGCCAATACATTACTATGTAAGGTTACGAAAAACATGTAAGTGCTAATAATTCAAAGCATCGTTTAATTAGTCGCATGTACTAATATCATCGTCACAAATTAACAAATAACTAATTTTCGAGACATCTTTCTAAGGAACAAGACGTACAACTTATCTCACTGTGAAACCTCTCAATATGTATACGCAAAGCATGTGTGTCAGCTTATACATACCGATATCATTATGCGGGCTAAGGTCAGCTCTCGCATCAAATGATACCGCAGCCTTTAGTGACTAGACTGTCCAAGTCTTTCTAGGTTGTGATATTTATTCTACAAATGAGCTAACTGTGTTACCTTCTGTTATCACGAATCCTCTACACGGTCTACAATTGTAAGAATTTGACTTGTTTGCAATTTAATAAAGAAATAAAATAAATAACAAACCAATGATAGAAACATTTATTCTCTACAATTGTCTGATACAACGTCTAAGCATAAATCATATTTTGAGGTATACAAACCCTAACATGCATACTGGCAGACTAGTTGACTCGATGCCTTGAAATATTCCTCCTTAATGTATAGCAAGTCAATAGTATTAACACAATATCACCTTGACCTCATCAGTTCTCACGTTTGGGTCCGTTTCGGTCATGGACATCCTCTTTGGATTCATAAGTGATTAATCATATGAAGCGGTCACACTTCTCACTTATGTAGGTGATTCTTATAGAGTATTCTATCATACTCCATTACCAAGAACCATTAAAAGTCAAAGACTTATCCTGACCACATTGCAGGTTTCAACACTCATTGTTTTTCTAGGGAATGACCGAGTGTTACAACACGGACTCATATAATTTACTTTTCCCATTAAACCAAGTTTTTGGGATCTCCAATCATTATGGTTGAATTACCATTATACTCATCCTTAATATGTGGATTTTTTTCTATTCCCTCTAGAAATTTCCAAAGTGACATCTTCTCGAAATTTCCAAAGTGACATCCTTAGTTTTCCCATTGAACCTTTTTTCTTTTTTCTTTTCGAAAAAAAAAATCAACATCTTCTCAACTCACAACGATGTAGATCGTCTTGGAAGAGATTGACATCTCCAAAGCAAAATTGTATCTCATCTTGCGATTGTTGAAAAATAATCGAGATACGGGGAATACAATGCTTTGAAATTACAACAAACTAGACAAAAAAAAATTCGGGTATTCGGTCCTAGCGGGTCCGTCCGGTTCGGTCCAGGTCTGATCCACTGCTCACCCCTATAATTACTTGTTTAACCTTTTGATCATGTTTATATAATTTTTTTATAGGTAAAAAATCGAAAAGTGGCAGTTAATTTTCGGTCGTTAGATCATAAATATGAAGGGCCAAGATTCTTCCTATATATGTGTTTAAAACTTTAAAGTGTTTTGTGAGATCATATTTAAAAGGGAAAGAGTACATTCTTGGTAGACGGTCCAAATAAATAATAAATTACACTTTTTGTGGACGAATAGAGTATATTATTAATATTATTATATCATCACTAGATAGATAAATGTTTGAATTTTTGCAATTATTTTTAAAATGTTGTTCAATATCTAAAGCTTAATACATGAAATCATAATTATAGAACTCCTGGAAGGCATATGTATTATTGGCGGAGAGAAGTACTAAACTGGAATTTATTGGACCAATGATACAAGCTTCCGCAATACAATGAGAATTATGTATGCTAAATTTACGCTTCCTCCGTTCCACTAAAAGTGGCTTGATTTGATCAAAAATCTCTCACATATTTGGTCAAATTAAACCACTTTCAGTGAGATAATGGAGTATAAAAACTACTTCATGTCATATTTTAAGAAATTTTGTGTTGAAATTCAACATGTATTGCTATTTAATTATTCCTGTATAATTGGACTTTGATTATTTTATTGCACTCTCGTTATACAATTGGAATTTTATTCAATTAACAATTGCCCATTACCCATCAATATTGTTTATTAGATTAAAAATGCTCGTAATTAAACAAACAAGCTCCAAAATAATAATAATAATCTCAATTCGATTAAGCACAATTTTCAAATTTTAAAGTCAGAGCACATCATAATTAATGTCAAGTTTGATAAATATTTCTCGTAATTAAAACTCAATAATTCTTTCGAATAAAAGTATAAGGTATTACATGTGTGTAGAGCACTAGGTGCGACGAGCAAGTTAGAATTCCTAGATGGAAGTTTTCTTGAGCTACATATTACTTGGTCATATTTTAAGTCGTGGATCAAGAGAGATTATAAGCGTCATGTTGGATAATCAACTCAATTTCAAAGGAAATGCTTTTAATCACATTGATAATACAAAAAAGCTATGAGATTTAATATATTAACGCTTTGGACGTAGCAACGGTCTTAAAATTTATCATTTTGATTTAAGAAATCGGTAGCTATACAAGGAAAACAAAATGTGCTGGTGTATTTTAACAACTTGATTGTAAATATAAGGTGAATAGATATGTTGTTGGCTCCATTGTAGTGTATGTGTGGAGCTTATAGCGCATCTGATAAGCAAGAACATAGAAGATTAATGCAATTTCTTCTAGGGTTAAACGATGGATCTGAATCAACAAGGAACCAGATATTCATTTGTCCCACCCAATGTGTTACATTTGTTTTTGGGCACGTGATTTAAAAAGAGTTCAAAATTAGTATAAGTTGTGATAGAAATATATATTATTTAACCTTGTGTGAGTAATAAAGTTATTTTACAAAGAAAATGTAACACTTTAGTTGAGACAATCCAAAAAGAAAAACGTAACACATTAGGTGGGACTATGGGTGAGCATGGTTCGATACGGTAACCGAACCGAAAAAATAATGAAAACCGGAAAAAAAAATTGAACCAAAAATGTAAAACCGAAATATCCTTAAACTGAAAAAAAAAATCGAAAATTTTTTGTTCGGTTTCGGTTAAAAACCGAAAAAACCAAAACTAAAAATATTGAATAAATAATATGTTTCGGTTCTATTTTCGATATTTCAATTTTTTTATGTCAAAACCAAAAACGAACCGAAAAATCAAAATTCTATCAAATCAAAACCGAAAACGAACCGAATTTATCAATTTGACTCGGTTTGGTTCGGTTTTTGGTTTTTACCAAGTTTTGCTCACCCCTATGTGGGACAGATGAATACTATTTTTAGCTCCACTGTCTAATGTTAATAAGGCATATTCGATGATACTTCAAGTTGAAGATCAGAAACTGATCACAAAGAGTAGTGGTGATGTTCACAATCAATTGGTGATGAATATTGGCAAACAAAGTGCACATACATGTTTTCAGGAAGCATATGGAAAACAAGGGGTTACAAAGGGAGAAAATCCAAGGATGAGAAATCCATGCTAACTTGTACTCATTATGATGGAGTTGGGCATGAGGGGCATGAGTATTTCAAACTCCATGGATACCCAAACGAGTATCAAAGATTAAAGAGTATCAAAGGTATAATGAAGGTTACCATTGTTGAGAATCCATTGATATCTACTCAAGATGGTGTTGAATGTGGAGGTGCGACATATATTTGTAAACTAATACATAATGAATTGGCAAAGTGTATGTGAAGTATGGTGACAAGATAGTAGTTACATCCCAATAGAAGCATGATGCCAATATGATTCAAATCAATGAAGGACAGTCCACCCAATTTGATAGATATTATGTATTCAACATGAAGGGTGGAATGGAGGACAATTGGATTATGATTCAGGAGCTAGTACTCATATTTGTTGCAATCGTGAGCTAATGACTACAACGTACAAGCTGGCCAAGTTGCAAGACATAAATCTACCAGATGGAACAGTAAAAAAGGTAGATCACATTGGTGAGGCACAACTAACTTTAAACATTTTTCTTAGAAGTGTTCTATATGCGGCAGACTTCACTCATGAAGGCAATGATCATATGTTGGGGATGACAAAGATGATAGGAAATTTATGTCATGACTCCAAAGTTCAGGGCCTTCAGGCCACCAGTGTGTAGTTTTAGTCATCAAGACTAATCTGACGTTGAAGGATTGGCATGAACTTTTAAGGCATACTTCATTATGTTCCATGCGCCACATAAAGTAGTTGGATGAGTTGTTTAATAGCTTTTCCAGAAAGTTGTCTTCATGTTAAACAGCTCAGTGACTACATTTTCTTAAGTGTGAGCAATGTTAGATATGGTCTAACTATTGTTCGTTACAGTTAGGCTTGTCAATGGGTGGGTAAACCGAACCCGGAACCGATCAAAACCCGCTCATTTTAAAGTTATAGTTCCGATTCCGATTCAGTTCAAACCCGGTCATGTTTGGTCCAGACCCGACCCGCTAGATACGGTTCCGATTCTGACTCGGCCCGGCCCGACCAATTAATTAATTTTTTCTTTTCAGTTTTTTTTCAGACTTGTCCAAATCCGATCATGTTCGGTCCGGACCCAACCCGACCTGTTAGATACAGTTACAGTTATAACCCGGCTCGACCCGACCAATTAAATTGGGAGAGCTGTGCGTCTATGAGGGGAAGCTGGTCGATCGGCATGGCCACACGTAGGCACGCCACGTATGCCTATAGCAGCTGCTCGTACATCGAGTGCGTCGCTATATCTCCGCCTTTAGCTGCTCTTGCAACTCCGCCGCCACCGCAATGTCACCGCCGCTCATCCATGTACCCCTAGTCCCAGACCCACCCATCATGCTCAGCCCTTGCTGCTCCTCCATATTTTCACATTATATATCTATGCATATATATATTTTTCACACTTAAGTGTATATGTATGTGTATCAGCTAGATTTGAAGAGATGTTTGTGAGGAAATCAATGGAAGAGGTGTGTGTTTATGGTTGCATATATATATGCATGTGTGTGTGTGTGAGAGAGAGAGGGAGAGGGGAAAAACAAGAGAAGGGGATGTGCGTGTGTGTGTATTTAATGTATGCATATATGTGAGTGATATGTGTAGAAGAGATGGAGGGAGGGAGAGGAAGAAAAAGACCCATGGTGACCCACACCCCAAAATACCCATGGGTATTCTCCTAACCCGGAACCATTAATAATTTAATTAATGGTCCGCGTCCGGTCCGGAACCGATATTTAACAGTCCGGTTTCGGTTTCAGGACCGTAACTATTTTAACAATCCGGTTTCGGTTCCAGAACCATAACTATTTTAACGGTTTCGGTTCGAATTTTACCCACCCATTGACACCCCTAATTACTGTAGGGTTATTTGGACCTACATCTTAGATTCGAAGAGCAAGTTTATGCAGTTCTGCGAAGTTATTTTTCTTTGATTCAGAACTAATAATGGTAATGAGCTTATAAATCAAAATATGCAAGTTCTTGTCTCCGAATTTAGCATTCTACATCAAAATTCTGGTGTAAACTCTCCACAACAAATTGGTATTATGGAACTGAACACTCCTTCAAGTAGCAAGAGCTTTGACGTTTCTAAGCAAACTTCCTCATAAATTTTGGCCTTATTCAATTTTGATGGCCACATGGGTTCTGACTAGAACTCCGAGTAAGACTTTGGAATGGAAATGTCCTTATTTCATATTATTTGTGAATGAGTTGTGTCTAGGTGCATTACAACCATTTGGTTACCTTGCATATGCAGTTAATGTACATCCTAACCAAGGAAAGCTTGAAACTCAAAGCTTTCATTGCGTTTTCTCGGGATACACTTGGTGTCATAAAAGATATCTCTTGTGTGATCTACAGAATTCAAAGTTATCTGTCTCTCATGGTGTGAAATGTATTTCTTTAGTGTTTCCTTTTACTACTGAAAATGACTCCACACTAAAGAATGGCGTACCTATATGTCTTCATTTGTTGAGGATATCAGACCTTGATGCTTCATCTTCTATACTTGAGGGCATCCAAGTTATGATCCATCTTGATGCCTACACTTGAGGATGTCCAGGTGATATGGAGTGAGAGATGGAAGAAGGAGAGGGAGAAATGCATGGCGTGCTTGGCGGGTTCGGGTCGAAGCCGTTGCTGGTGTACCGTCGAAGGTCGCGCGAAGGACGGGCTTGAGCTCACGTCCGTGGGCTGGGCTGGGTCGCTGCTAGCTGTTATGATTAGCTTAATATTAATATTTTGATTATTAATTATTGTTTCCTTATTTATCAATAGTAGTAGTATTAATAGTTGGTTAGGGTTTAAACTAAGCAGTTTTTGGATTTTTGGAAATTAATAATATTGGAGCCTGGTGGCTGGCGGTTGGTGCCGAATTCTTCTACAATTTATTCTCATTCATATTCCACAATTCATTCACGTTCATATTACCAGGACATTCCTAATGTTGATGCTTCCATAAAACATGCATTCATTGATGATATTTATGATAATTTGACATCCAACCTTGAGCTGCGTCAAGGTACAACACAAGTAAGGAATCCTCCAGTTTGGCTAACATACTATGTTGGAAGTGAGTTTGGCTAACAGACTGTCCCAATGAGACACCCCCTGCCAGCGCCAAGGCTCCCGGCAGATCACCAAGTACCTGCCAGCGAGACCACGTTGAGCTTACTATTAAAATCAATTACCTGTAGCATTATGCAGCTGCTGAACGCCTATAGAGCAGCTACCTTGCTACTTGTGGACTATTTCCAGCCAAAACCCCTCTAGTGAAGTAACGTAAATCTTCAGTTTGTTGCTAATTGCTATAGCTGAGTGCGATAAGAGACACATTTTCTATAAGAAAAAAATAATTTGCAATGCGGACTTATACAACACTTTAGTACTTGAAAAGTTGACGCATCCCATGATAAATGCAAGAAAGTGGTCAAAACTCACTTTATTTCCTTGCAAATCATCTACAAGTACAAAAGGAAGTAAGCAAATGTTCTACAAGTTCAAAAGGAAGTCAGCAGTAATTAATAACATGTCAAAAGGTAGCCGTTGTGTGTTCACTATTAGGAAGCTTCAGTTTTTACTGGATCTAGTAGTTTCGCAACAAATCTACCAAGTTGGAGTATATTTGTTCTTTCATGGCATCGCGGTTGCTCATGTCCAGGGTATAAATGGTAGCCCCTGGATCATTTTTCAATCTCGCAACTGCTAAACAGAAAACTTGCATAAATAAAATGTTCATCCTGGATCAGCTGAAAGAAATGGGAAACTGAAAACATTTATAACTTTAAATCAAGACTAAGCATTAAAAGATAAACTTTCCACAGCTTGCATGAGATGTCTAGGATGACCATAACTTGTTTTAAAAGTGAGTGCAACATACATATGTAAGGTTAGACCCATTTGTTAACATCTAATGCCTCAAATTTTTGTTAGATTTTCATGGAATTATTGATTGGGCTTGCCAAATACTATGGTCGATGTCTACATGTGGTTGTAAAGGTTCTAAGCTACTGCTGTAGTCATGAGGAAAAATAGATCAGTCACGCGTGTATGTATGATACAAAACGATGGAACAACAGGCTTATGCTCCTTTTTAACATGCACTGAAAGGTATAGTTTCATAAATTAAATAGATTCATTTTCATGTGTTGTCATCTACGAAATATTAGAAGTTTCAGATTTTCTAATTTGGCTCAAACCAAGTACCTCCAGGAATGTCTCTGCCAACTTTTTGGACAGGGACAGATGCTAAGAGAGGGATATTGGATTCTAGAACTCTTAACACAGCAGGGAAGAACGATGAGCTGAACAGCTCCATTTTACCAACTTCATCAATAACGAACAGGTCGGTTTCTTCCTTAACCTGATCAGAGGTACATCAGTTTAAATTTAAACTGCATGATTCACCTGTATTGCAAGAAAACTGTTTGACAGACTTCATCAAGGAACTACAAATTCAAGACGAGGGAACTGACTCAAGTTCTCACGTAGAAATGTAACACCTAGTATAGTACAAAATGGGACAAAGACAACATGGAGCTTACTCACCTCCAACTCAGGCAATGCTAATGACTCAAATGATGAGATGTCTACTTTGTACCTCCCCACATTTGGCCACTTGTGTGATTCCCGACTGCCGATATAAGATACAATCAAAGGATAATAGAAATCCAAATAACAAGGAAATATAGCTAGTTAGCTACTTTAGCTGAAACTGCCTGCAACAATGCATGGTAAAGTTTCAAGACCTCTGACTTCCGTCTGTTAGTTCCATACAAATTAAAATTATCCTCCAGATAATAGCTATTGCGAACTCTTTATATTTTTTTGCCAAAGAGCTGAGATTCATTGTTCCCCAGTGCTGACTTCTTAAGGAACTCTACCTTTTCAATGAACTTTCAACACGAAGTAATTCCAAAACAAGCCAGGGAAGAAACTTATTACTAGGAAATCCATGTTCATGCACACATAATTGAGTCAAACTTTGTTATTGGTTCTGAGTTAGTTTCATACAAATTTGAAATATAATGTGAAGTTAGCACTTCCATCCCATCATACAAATTTCTTCTTGATGAAGATCTTCCCTTGGCAAGGCTCAGTTTCCAGAATAAGATTGCTTGAAGTTGTATACTCTTATTTTAGCTAAAATATAGTAGGCTTATACGGCTTCTGAAGTTTTATACTCCTATTACTAGATTAAATAGTTCCCCTAGAGAAACTTTTAAGCATCCAGGCAATGGGGACATTAACGCAATGTCGGACTAAAGCAAAGGGAGAATGAGGTTAGCTCTGTTTTCAGTTATACAGGAACTGAATATTAAAATATATGATACATAATTCCTGGCAATCATATCACAGCATGCAAGTGCACGTTTTTGTAATGATAATTATGCATTACACAAAAGATTGAACAGCAGTTGCTAGAAAACATAAGTACTGATCTTGAAAAGATTTAAGCCTCTTGACCTTTGATCCATCTTCCAAATTTTATACTTTAAGAAACTATGCACACAGTCTATGTATGACTCTATGCCCTTCAACTTCAACCTACAATTATATAGCCCCAAGAAACAAAGACAGCTTGCTTCCTATAGTATATGGAAATGACAACATACAAACTAAATTTTGTAGCGACCTCCAAAACTACATAGCTTAATGCGATCCATTTCTGGATTTTTAAAATGCACAAGCATCCAAATGATTCAGTAAGAATAAGACAATTACCTAGTGATATTGGTGGACGCCAGAGGACCTCTACGGCCATCAAGAGTAACCACTTCAAATCCTACCCTTTCATCCCCTTCTCTTACCTCACCTACGTTAGTCAGTTTATATTCATCAATCATATTATCAACTAAATTCTTCGCGGAAACGATAATTAAAATTTTCCCCTTCCAATGTTCATCGATTAGAGTAAGTAGCTTCAATTATTTGATTTTATTTCAATGCACCACTAAAACCAACATACTTTATATCACTTCAAAAGAATTCCAGAAACGTCAAACAACATAAATAGAAAAGTTTCAAACAATCAGAAAAAAGTACTATAAGCAATAGCTGATTTTAGGATCGTAACATGATACTACAGAGGAAGATAAAAGAGATGAATGAGGCGTACGAGTATAAAAACCCTGGACCTTTAAGCTAGGTTTCGATCGTAGTAGAGCATCCAGAACTCGGATTATGAGAGTAGTTTTACCCACTCCCTGCATAAATTACCAAACGATTAAAGCACTAACGCATATAGAGAGTTACGACGCTTAAAGTACAAAACTTACAGGTGAACCGGTAACGAGAATACATTTTCCAGTCGCAGCCATTGAAGAAGCGGCGGGCAATTATTCCAAATTTTCGACGACAGTGTCTAGTCTGCACATTTTGTTTTTCATTTATTTTGGAATTGGTCCTAATTTAAAATAATTTATGATGCGAAACTCTATCTCCACTCACTGCATATCCTCATTAAAGTCAAAATAAAATATTAAAACTCGTGTTTTCGTGTCGGGTCAAACCGTAAACCATTTTTATAGACGGATGGAGTATTATACGACCTGAAGCTCAATCGAAATTGATAAAATTAATCGTTACATAATTTTCATTTTTCGCACTTTATTGAGAAAAAAAAAATACTATTTGTTCCATTAATAATGACCAACTTTGACCAATAATCTCTTAAAATTTTGGTCAAAGTGGGTGATTACTAATGAGACGGAGAAAGTATATACCAATATAAAATATGAAAATTACTTTTATAATTATTACTCTATCTTCCGTCCCACTTTATTAGACTCATTTTTCTTATTGAAACGTTATACTCAATTAGACACATTTATATTTTTGACAAGTTTTAAAACACAAAATTCTCTTCTCAAAAGTTATTATAACTAAATATAGGTATACGAGTCAAAAGCAAGTGTATCTAATGAAGTGGGACAGAGTGAGTATATAAATATAATTCTAATACTCTCCCAGTCTCTCAATTAAGATAGTCGTATTCATTTTTAACCGTTGTCCCAAGTAAGATTAGTTATTTTTTTTAGACACTTTTATTATACATAAATTCAAATAATATATATTTTCTAAATATAAACTCTTTAATTACGGTGTACAAAAAAAGTGTATCAAGGAGCACAATTTTTCAAATTAAAAAATTTTAGAAGTTATTTGGTTGATCGAGAACTGTAACCGTATCAAATGGGTCTGATTGGTTTTAGAACCGGTCTTCACTTGAGTCTAAACAGGTCATGTTCTAAAACTAGAAACGAAACACGAATTTTATGTTTGAACGGGTTTTAATTGTTTACAATGATTCATATATTTATGTGGCACTATGTAGAATTATCACATCAATCACCACATATTAAGTTTTGCCCAACACGAACAGGAGAACTGTTCTATCTTTATATAATTATGTTGCTTAATCAAGTTGAATTTCATCAAAAAGAATTTAGATTACATTTCAAATATCTAGTTTGTGGTAAAGGTGTTAAATGACGGGTTTTACCTAAAAGAAAATATAATATATATGAATTTTAAAATTGTAAATGTTTTGTAAACAAAGTATAGATTTCAATAACATTACTACATAAATTATTGAAGGAAATTAAAATTTTATTTGGAGAAATAATTATATCATAATGGAATCTTGTTATCAAATTTATTAGGATCTATTTATTTCCAGTCTTATTTTGAGTGTATTTCCAGTCTTATTTTGAGTGTATGCAACGAAAGGTACAAGCACGTCTATTATGTTTATATTTATTGGTGGCTGCTATTGTTGCTTTAGTTTTTCAGTTTTTTTTGGAAAAGAGTAACGTTAAAGAATGCTGGCTAGTCGTACTAGAAGATACGACTGGAACACCTCCTTTTTAGGAAGAACTAATGCTGCATATTTTTATTTGTCACTGCTTCACATCTAAAATAAAAATAATGTAACTACGAGTTAAACTTAGGATATTAGGACAGAGGAAGTAATATTGTATCACTTTGCATCATATTGTTGAATATTCATATGTATTTAGATAAAATTTTATATATTAATTATTTTAAATAATATTAGTCAAAAAAATATATTAAAAAATATGAAAATTAATAATTTTAAATTATTTATAAATAGAATAACATATTCATAAATTTTGAATTTAGATAAATATTCATTTATTTTATCACCTATGTTTGAATATTTCAACTATGTATACCTACCTTTAATGTGTTTGATATTGAATTAATAAATGCCCTCCAAAATTTTCAAAGAGAAACAAATATACATAACTAAAGCACTTCCCCACTGAGAATTTAAGTAAAAACTTAATGCTAAAATGAAAATAAAAATAAAAAATTCGACTAAATAAATTAAACGAAGTATACAACTTTTAGAACGTGGGGCCGTGGGGAATATAAAACAAAGAAAGAGAAACTGAAAAAGGCCAAAAAGAAGCACAAACATAAACGTGTGGAGAGACGATGGTTAAACCCAAAGAGTAAAAGATTAAAAATCACACGAAACCTAACTTGGAATATAGTATCTAATATTCCTCGTGTTTGACCCACTCAAACCACTATCAATCACGACTAAACATATTTGCTTACTTTACATCTACTTTACCTAATGAAATCTCCAACATAAAAAATTATCACTTTAACTAGGATATAAAAAATCAGGGAGTGAATGATACAAAGATGGTGCTAAGATGCTGGTTATCATTAAGAAGCACATAATACAATCCCATCTGATCATCACCTATTTTTTTAATTCCTTTTCACTACTCCAAATTAAAAACAAAAAATATACGGAAACTTTAAAAAAGAGTAACTACTATTTATAAGGGGTAACTAGTTCAGATGGAACTGTGGCAACATAATTTCTAGAAAAACAAACATTGGTTTATTCTTCACTCGTCGTCGTCCTCGTCATCCTGCAACAAAAGGTAAAAACGTGGATCAAATAAGGTACTTCATGATTCATAGAAGGATTGATTTTAAACAAGGATAATTGAAGTTACATCAGCGCTGCCATCTTGGTCGTCATCTTCATCGTCGTTCACCTCTGACTTCGATTTGTCGGATTCGTCATCAGCACCAGCGCCTTCGCTCTGTTTTAACAGTTCAAGCAAACGTTATAATCAAAAACAATAATTTGTTGTTTGAAGGTATATGAATGTTGATGTAAATGAATTAACAATAAAAATAAGAGAAATGATATAGCTAAGGATTTACGAGTTTCTTGTTGTAAGCCTGGAGAGTCTTTTCGTATTCGACTTTCCTTTTCTCTGCCTTGGCTACATATGGAGCTTTCTCCTAAAAACGAAAATGATAAATTAATTAAATAACCTAAATTATAAAGTAAGATGAAATAATCACGGTTCATAGAGAAAAATACTTACACCCTCAGACATGGATTTCCATTTCTCACCGCCAGCCTTTCCAACCTACGAAGAATTAATAAAATTAATCAAGTTAACTTGAATGAAATAAAACTTAAATTCTGAATCTGAAGAGGCACAACTACTCACAGCGGAAACTGATTTATTGTTAGGGTGCTTCTCTTTGTACGTCTTCCTGAAGTCTTCCCTGAGTATTAAAGAGGAAAGTAGATCAAAATACAAATTCATAGACAAAAACGATAGTGGAAAATGATGCAATTAACAGTACAAACATGAAGACAAAGAAGGCGCTGGCAGGCCTCTTAGGCTTGTTCGGATCCTTCACCGGCTTTCCCTTCTTCACCGGCTTTTTACTAACTGCAGCTCCTTTCATCACTGAAAGCCTATCCTCAACGAATATTAAATCAATCAAAAAATGCAACTCATAAATCAAATATGATAGTTCTCAACAAAAAAATTGATCAGAAAAACCTACTTTGCATCAGCTTTCTTCGACTCGGCCTTGGATCTTCCTCCTTTCATGTCGAACCTGCGAAAATGGCCACAAACTCGGTTAGAACCGTTGAAACTCGGCGTGACTCGGCAGCGAAACAGTTGCGTACTCACCTAATAATGAGAATTCTAGAGAGAGAGAGTGCGTGCTAGAAAGACAAACGAAGAGATATGCTTTCCGTTGGTAGTGTATACATGAGTAGTAGTGGTATATGTGAAAGGGAAGGATAAGGGGTCTGAAAGGAAAGAGCCTCAAAAGATCTTCCAAAATTCACTCGCAAACCAAATTGAAGTCCGGGTTTGGGCGGGATTTCAATTTCCCACTGCCATCTCACCGATCCGCGTGCATCCCTTTCAAACGCTCTCATTGGATGGATTGTTGATGCGCTACACCTTCTCTTGGCTCTGTGTTTTCTCAGTGTTTGTTGATAAGGAGTTGGCAACCGTTGGATGAGGTGCTTGCGGTACACTAGGGTCACGTGGCGAGATCTAAACGGCTAAGGGCATTAAGTGGCTTCACGGTGTAATGACTCTAAGAACCTTTGTGTTATGACGGTTAAGGGCCTGGCAGGGGTCGTTGTGTCTTTAATAAACAAATATGGTATCAATAAACTTGATACTGATTTAGATGCGCTATGTGAGCTGTTTGGTTGTTTCGGTAAATTCCCATGATGGTCCGATGTAAATGGTGGATTTAATATTAGTCTATAGTACCCACCTCATTCCTTAAAAATATGTATTTTTTGCTATTTTGCTCCGTTCTTTCGTAAATATACACATTTTACTTTTGAATATTTATTACACTTTTTGTAGGTCTTAATCTTCATTATCATTCAAATTAACTACATTTTAATATTTAATAACACATTTTTATGGATCTTAATTTTCACTATCATTTAAATTAATTATATTTTAATAATTAATAATACTTTTACTACTTAAATCAATTACATTTTATTAAAATTTACGCGGGTCAAATGTGCATATTTTTAAAAAACTTAAAGGAGTATATTTTTTAGCACCATAAATTTGCCTTTTGAATTATTTTCAAAATTTAAAGAAATGTTATTGCATTATTTACTTTTGAAGCATCTAATTAATTAATTAATACATAATTTAGCTAGAATTTAAATCTAAGTTTGTAGTGTTAAGTTACTATAATTTAAATTGTTTTAAATTTAATAGCATCAAGTTATTAAAATTTAAATAGTGTAAGTTGAAATAGTGTAAGTTATTAAAATTTAATAGCATCAAGTTATTAAAAATAGGTAGAATCGACGACCCGGGAGACGGGTCTTTTGGTAAAATTTTAAAATTTGAACTTATTTTATATTTTTGTTTGAGTTGACAAATTTATGTTTAAACACTGATATCTATTTCTTTTATAAGAGTCCTCCTTTGATGGAGATTCTTAAAATTTCAATGTGGGACAAGAACTTAAATTGGGATGTTTTATAGGAGTCCTCATTTGTTGGAGATCCTTAAATTTTCAATGTGTGATAATAGCTTAGATTTGGATGGGTAGTTAGGTGGATATTTCGATGGTATTTTGTGGGTATTTCGCGGGTATTTCGTGGGTAATTTTCGCGGGTATATGAGTTTCGCGGGTATGGATAGTTACCCACGAACTAAACACTACAAAAAAAACCTCTTATGGCGACGGAAAAATCCGTCGTTAGGAGAAGAAATCTGTCGTCCCGGGGGGCTAGCGACGGACTGGCGACGGATTTTTTCCGTC
>JAPKLX010000338.1:99741-121774 GCA_026898415.1 Leonotis leonurus | reverse complement strand
AAATTAGGTTTAACAAATTAATCAATTATCCCAATAAGTTCTACTAATAAGTAATAAATCAACAGTTAAATATAATTCAACTAATTAAATCAATTTACATCAAATTAACAAATTAATTAGATATATATATTAACAAATTAAATAATTAAACCTTAAGTAAATAGCATAAATAAAATACCCTAACAATATCCTAATTAACAAAACTCAAACAACTATAATTAATAAAATACCCTAATTTAT
This sequence comes from Leonotis leonurus, assembly GCA_026898415.1. NCBI lineage: Eukaryota > Viridiplantae > Streptophyta > Magnoliopsida > Lamiales > Lamiaceae > Leonotis > Leonotis leonurus. The sequence continues at coordinate 121,534 of JAPKLX010000338.1, read as the reverse complement.
ATCAACTTAATTAGCTAATTATGTCTAATTATCACATAACCTAATTATAAATAAGTAAACAAAATAACAATAATTATAACTAAGTTAGTTAACATACAATTAACAAAAATAACATATAATTAACATACATTAACATACAATTAACAAAAGCAATTACAAGAAATAATTAACAATAATTATAAAAATATAATCAAAATTATATTAACAAATTAACAATATTAATTAAAAAAAAATGAAATTTACTTACCTGAAGCTAGCAAGGCAGCGTCGGGCTGGCATCGGCCGGAGCACTGCGGGAGACGGGCGGCAGCGGCGCAGGGACGGCGGCAGCGGCGTAGGGACGGACGGCGGCAGCGGCGCAGGGACGGCGGCAGAAGCTTCAACATCGAATAATTAAAAAAAATATATAGAAATAGAAAGAGGGGAACCAAAATGGAAGGGTTCGACTTACAATGGGGTATTACGGCGGTGGGAAGTCCAGATCGTCGTGAAATCGCCGGTGGGGGAGGGAATTAGGGTAGAAGCGGCTGTTTTCGCGAAAGGAAGGGGACGACTGATTTAAAGGGCTGGACGACGGATTGGACGACGGACCAGTCCGTCGTCCGCATTAAAAATAAAAAAATAAATAAATAAACCTAACGACGGACTGGTCCGTCGTCCAGTCCGTCGTTAAGTTTGGCGCCATCATACGCGTCAAAAAATGGTCGCCAGTCCGTCGTTAACATAAATCGTTGGAGTCCGTCGCCAGTCCGTCGCCAGTGGACGACGAAAATTAAATCCGTCGTCCATTCCGTCGCCAGATTAAGGTTTTTTTGTAGTGAAATGTATAGTAAATTCTACCCACGAACCTATCGCTTGTTTTGATTTAGTTGTTATTCAGTTTGAAATTTTTTATTAATAATGTTTTGAACTTCATTTTAGTTGTGTTATTATGTTTCGTGTCACGCCCGCTTTCTACTAAGTCTAGTAAAGTCAGAAAACGTGACTAATGAAAGGAATAAACGACGAGTATGGTAATGAATAACGCAAATGAGTATTCCTTTCATAAAATAAGTCAAGAATTCATCTCATGAATTCAGAAATAGATATGTTCAGAGTCATAAACTCATTACATAACATAACTAAGTTAAAGAGTTTGAATCTCAATCTATTACATAATGGTCTAGCAGCGTAAATGTAGGATCGAGATGACGAAATCCTACGTGTATGAAGATACATAGGACCCCCAAGAGCCAGCTACTAGGAGACCGACAAAAAGCCCAACGTAGCACCCCATCTTCATCGTTTCTAAACCTGCACGTTTAGAAATACATGCAAGGCTGAGTACAAATTCTACTCAGTAGACACGTGCCGAAATCGCACACGTACATATATAACTGTCAAGCCATTTCAAGTGAATCATAGGGATTTTGTCTCTAAAGCACCTATGTTCACAAAAACATTTCTTTGAGAAAGTTCTAAGTTCGACTGCGCAGTCTAAGTTCTTTATAATCAACCATATCTAAAGCTTCTTTGTGCCCGGGAAGTGGCCACTTCCCACAGGCACTCGACCGGTCAACATCTAGATGACTCACAGTCCTGTGTACACTAGTCCGAGTAGTATATCTAATCTACTGGGACCCGAATTCGATTATAAATAAACAGATAGGCATCATACATAAATCAAAACATTCATGGCAAGACAGTGCTTTGAAAATATTTCGTTTCACTCTAAAAACATGCACACATATTTTTATAGAGTAAGAAAAGCCTACTTGAATAGTCTTGACTGATGATGGTCTCGTTCTCGAAGCGCGGATCCGACCTTTCATCGAAACCTTTAAATAAATCTCACGTGAGATATCTTTATGAAGTATATCTAATACTTCTAAGTGTAAGGAAGTATTATCCTTAGCTATTTTGAGAATTATTCTCGGTCTTTTAACTCGACTATTATACGAGTCTGGGAAGTATCTAATACAACTCAAGATGCAACATATTCAATTTTGAACTCGAGATACTAGTGGCATGTCGGAGGCAGACCTAATCACTCATAACATGATCGTAGCTGAAATCAAGGCTAAATATGGGTGGTCCTAATTAGTAATTATGTAGACGTATGTTATTTGTCTTGTATTTTTAGTTGAGTTTGTTTAATTATCAATTTGAAATATAATGTATTTGTAATTTCAGTTATTATGTAATTTTAATTTGAATTATAATGTATTTGTAGTTTGTATAATTATCAATTTTAATCTGAAATATAATAAATCAATTTATTTTTCAAACAATTTCAAACTATATTTTTAAAATTTAATAAAACTTGCCAAAATAATATAAACGGAACTAAAAATTAATGTGAGATATTACAACCATCAACCTAACTATTGTTCAAATCATCACCTACCACACCTACTAACCTCAACTAACAACTATCATTCAAATCATCACCTACCACAACTACCCTTCAACGTGAAACTACCATTCAACTCATCACCCACCACAACTCAATTTTTCTATATATACAAGATTTTGATTCAACATTCTCACTCACAACAATCTCTTTCACATCTACTCAATTCCTCATTCAATCACTACACCAAAAAATGTCTGATATTCCTAATGATCACGACATTAATGAAATGTGGAAACATTTTATCCGTACTACAAACACAAATCCGATTATACGAGAGATGGTTGAACTGCTTGATGAAGAAGAGAGTTCGGCTCAACTACCACAGAGAAGAAGTGGTCCCAGAAAATATAGGGAACGGGAGCGTGAAAATGGCCATGATCGTCTCGTTCGTGATTACTTCTGTGATGATCCCGTCTATGATGGAGATCTATTTCGTCGTCGATTTTGAATGCGGAGAGAGTTATTTCTCAAGATCGTTGATACAATGAGCAACTACTCACCCTATTTCACATTGAGGCGAGATGCTACTGGAAGGAATGGTTTATCACCACTCCAAAAGTGCACTGCAGCTATCCGTCAATTAGCCATATGCTGCACCTGGTGATTCACTTGATGAATACATGCGGATGGGTGAGACTACTGCTTTGGGATGTCTACATGAATTTTGCAGGTGTATGATTAATGTCTATGGTGCTCAATATTTGAGGAAGCCAAATGAAGCAGACACTCAACGACTACTACAAATGCACGAAGAAAGACATGGTTTTCCTGGAATGTTAGGAAGCCTTGATTGTATGCATTGGGAGTAGAGAAATTATCCTGTAGCTTTCAAAGGGTACCATACACGAGGCGATCAAGGAATTCCTATAATAATTCTTGAAGCGGTGGCATCATCGGATTTGTGGATATGACATTCTTTCTTTGGTGTCGCCGGAGCAAGCAATGATATCAATGTTCTTCACGGGTCTCCATTATTTAATCAATTCCTTCAAAGGAATGCACCCTCAGTTCAATTCACGGTGAATGGTCAAACATATAACCAAGGATATTATTTGATAGATGGAATCTATCCTACTTGGGCTTCATTCGTCAAGAGTTATCCGGCACCAGTTGATCCAATGAGAAAATACTTTGCGCAAAGACAAGAAGCTGCAAGAAAAGACATCGAGCGAGCATTCGGAGTGCTACAATCTCATTGGGCAGTAGTTCGAAATCCGGCTCGATCTTATTTCAAGGACGACATTCGAAATATAATGCTTGCTTGTATTATTTTGCACAAAATGATCATTGAGGATGAGGGTGAAGAAGTGGTCAATTGGTCGGAAGAAGAAGCAACTCCTCAGCAACCAATACCAATGGGTACCAATAATTGGGAAGCATTTGAAAATTATCTTAAAAATCACAACGATTTAACAAATACGCAAGCGCATCACGAACTCCAGGAAAATTTAAAACTTCATTTTTGGGCACAATATAATAATGCCAATTATGTCTAGAATTACGAATTATTTTTGTTTGAATTAGTATATTTTTATGTATTATTTAATTAATGTATTTTAATTTTGATATTGTAATATTAATTTCAGTAATGCTTTTTTAATTTAAGTTATTTGGTTGAAATTTTCTTAATGTAATTTATATTAATATTTATAATTATATGTTTATTTTATTATATTTATTTTTGTTAAATAATTAAAATATAATTATTTTATGTATAAGACAAATACTTAAATAATAGTAAAATAATTTGGTTTAGTATATTTATATGGATATATATGAAATATGTATTATAGTGGGTCCCTTTAAAAAGTAAAAACTGGTTTATAATTGTAGGAGATGAAAGAGAAAAAAGTAGATGGGTTTTTAAAAGATGATGTGGCATGGGTAAATTATAAAAACTGGGTTGATGGTTGTGGGTACCCTTAGGCAGACTGTTTGGAGTGGCAGGAGTGAGTTGTCAGTTATTGAGACTCTCTTGCCCCTTTCACTGTGGTTGAGGATTTGAGGCAGCAGCCTCCTCCTCGTTTCCTTCATCTTTCACACAATAGGGATTGTACTGGTAAGGTTTCTCCTTGTCTTGGTTATACATATAGAATTTTCCTAGCTTCTCCTTTCTTTTTTCCTAGTTTTATAGGTAAAGAATTACCTTTTAACATAGCTCCTCCTTTGTTGCAGGTGTTGGGAGTATAACTTGTATAAGGCAAGGAGAGGGAGAGCAGCCTCGTATTCCCCACTCTTTTGTTCGAGTACATGTTTCTTGCCCCTACTATTTCCATTTCTCTTCACTAGTTTATTTCTTCTTTAGGCTTCTAGTTTTGTTTCCATCCTATAAGTAGGAGATTTGTGTGCAGGCTTCCTCTTACAACAAATATGTAATTTGACATTTCTGTATTTTAAAAGTTTTTTTTTTTCTTCTACTTATTAGACTTGCTCCTACTTGGCATGTATCCATCATTATAGCCCTTCACAGTTGTTTTATCTTGTTTGTAAACATGAAGCAAATTAACTTTTCCCTTTACCTATATACAGACGTGTATATATTTACATAAGGTGTTTTGAGGTGAATGTTACTATCCTAATTAAGTCTAATTCCTTGGTAATTCATTCTAATTTATTGTCATCATTAATCACTATTAATGATGCTATCTAAATCATTAATTACAATTAATCACCTTAAAATCATTAATTACCATCAATGATTCTTTTCCTCATAATTCACTATAATTTCTCACTATTAGATAGTATTCACTATTCTTAATATTTGATTTCTATATATTATGAGTTTGATTAATGTCTTGCTAAAGACAAATTCTATCATGGCCTTATATCTATATAAGGTCATTAGTTCTTGTTCATAAGGAGTCGCTAATACAACATGCTATTCTCATTAAACATCAAAATTTTGGTCTCGGAAATCGAATACTGGTTCATAACATTCAAGAGATTTGCTAATTTACTCGGGAGTAAAAAGACGGGGCATTACATTTCGTTATCTGCATATTTAAGTTTTTATGCCTGTTTATTTCTAAACCATTTTAATTTCTGAACCAACAAAACAAGCAAACCTTCATTCTATGAGGCTTCTTGATATTACTGTATCATCATGCAAGGTAAAATTTCTGAAAACACCTAATGCTTAAATGTAAAATCTTCCATGTATATGTGTGTGCGTGTCGTCTTTAGAAGGATTTGTTGATTCTTATGTAGAGTTTATATGCTTCAAAAATTCTATATAGTTTGAGTATGTCATAGCTCTGCCTTTGGAGACACTAGCAGCTTATTTGGTGATGAACATCACAATAACTTATGTAGTTTGTAACCCTTAGGCTAACCATGAAACATCCGTCCAGAAGCATCATATCTGTCAATGTTGCATCGTCGTACTTGTCTCTTAATACTTGATCACTATAGTCTCATATCTCGTCGATCTCCGCCATAATCTTGTTGTAGAAGAAGCTCTTGTTTTTGCCAACGGTGGAAAGAAATGTTTGGAGGGACTTGAGCTTGAAGGTTGGGCCCAAATGGAGGTGGGGCTTGCCGTGGTGGAAAGGGCCTAATTAAGGAGATCACCTTTGGATCATAATGGTGTCCGGACCGTCCCTCCTCCCTGAGAAGCGACAACGTCCTTTGTATTCGCCAACCCCTGTGGTGGCTCTCCGCCTTTTGGTAGATTGGGTCTTGGATTTTGAGGTTTAACATTGCTACTAATTGGATGTTTGAGCAAGTAATATAGCTAATAACTTAATTGTTCGAGCAGTTGGAAAAAGTTCGGTTCTTTATGCTGTCCTAATATGATCATCACAAATTTGGACGTCATCTTTTACCCACTACTTTTGACAATCAATACATATAAGGTTAAGTAGCAAATAAATCCCTAACGTTTGCACCCCGGAGCAATTTAGACCCTAAAGTCAGGGTTGATGCTACCACAACCCTGACCTTCAATAATAGTAGCAAATTCAACCCACTACTTAACAGACGTTAAGTTGTTTACCGTGGTCTCTATTTCTATTTATTTTAAAATTATCTATGATTTTTTCATCAAAAAAAGCTTCTTACTAGAACTTTCTTATTAGAACCTTTTTACTTTTACTGGATTTCTCTAAGCTTTCTCTTACATTGTCTCTCGTTCGGTAATTATACGGTGTTCCATTTCATTTCTTTAACAAGATCATCTATCCTATCTACAACATGCTCTTGAGTACTATGACAGACCGTCATCTGAACACTGTCTATCAAACCACTTGGCATGTGAAATTTCTCATGATCAATAAAGAAATTCACCTTTTGTCAATCAAAAACACTGTGAAGCTCTAATATTTATTTTACAAGACATTTCATCCCAAATCAAATATAAATCAGGTTGAAAGCTAACAACAATGTGTCACGCCCCGTTCTCCGCCCTCCCCGGCAGAGTCCGGGCGCGCGACTAAAAGGATAAAATGAATGAATGAATGGATGAATGGATGAATGGATGAATGCATATGAATGGATATGAGTGAATGGATCAATATGAATGAATGAATGTGAATGAATGAATGAAGGGTCAAGTGGGATACTGAAAGCTTTGACTGAAAGAACACTGATCATTCGATAGCTGAGTTCAGTTCAACCGAAGATTTAATTTACATAGTTGGCAATCTCGCCAAACAAAACTGATAGAAACTCACGCAGCGGAATAAGGATCGACTGAAGTCTACGTGTATGAAGACACGTAGACACCCAAGACTAAATTTAAGACCGACAAGCCCGCCATAGCATCTCCCATCATCACGTCTCAACCTGCACATTTATAAATACATGCAGGGCTGAGTACAAAAGTACTCAGTAGACACATGCCAAAACCACATACATACATATATAATTGTCAATGCCGTAAGAGTGACACGTAGGGGTTTTTCTTTAAAAGAACCTACGTTCACTAAATCCTTTTTGTGAAACCTTTTTCTTTGACTGTACAGTCTCATTTTCTTTAGTATTCAAGCCATATCTGCCCTTTTCATTTATGGAACCTTTATGGTACCGAGAAGGTGGCCACCTTCCCGGACACCCGAACCGGTCGACACCTTCCGACGACTCACGGTCCCCTCTTTGTGCACATTTAGTTCGAGTGGGGATGCTTACCCACTGGAACCCGAATTCGATTTTCCTCTTATTTAGATCCTTAATTCAGGAATCTTCCAGATAGGCATTGATACAAAAACATAAATAAATTTCGGCATAACAATACTTTGAAACATTTTTCTCACTTTGAAATCCTTTCAAAAACAATATAAATAGCATACAGGCACACATAATTTTCTTTGTAATAGAAAGCCTACCTCGATAACTTCGATTTGTACTTTCTTTGTTCTCGAAACACGAAACAGGTCTCTCGTACGAACCTTTAGAAATATCCGTATAAGTTAAAATGCCTTTAGTGCATTTGAAGCATTTAATCGTAAGAATATTTTATTCTTGGTTCGTATTTCGATCCTTTAATTTAGATATTGATACTTCAGATCAATATTTTCTTGAAGGTGTTGAATCCTCGATTCAATTTATTCTGGTAATTGTCTTTAAGGCAATAAGTGTATCAACACTTAATGATATAATTAATTCTTCATTTAAGTTCTAATCCTTTAAGATAACTTTAGAATATTAATTTCTCAAATAATATCCTCAATATAATTAGAGATATAAATTCTCTTAATTTAGATCCCAATTACTAAATAAATTGGATCTTCTTGATTTAATACTTAGGCTTTAATTATCTAAATTACAAGCTCTAAATATTAATACTTAACATATACTTACTATCTCTTCTTCCATTATTAATATTTCTACTTGCTGCAACTCAACCTTAATTAAAATGATAGGCTAAATTTAATTAGTTTAAGTATTAATCATCTTAAGATTTAAGAACTGGGCCCAACTTAATTATTTCCAGCCCAATCATTTTTATTTATTTAGGCCCAGTATAATTAATAAGTCAGCCCATTCACTTAAAAACTTTCGGCCCATACAGATTTATTCTTTTAGGCCCAGGAAATAAATTCCCAGCCCATCACTTCATTATTTTTCGGCCCACTCATTTTAACTCACTTAAGCCAACAATTTTACTAACTTGGCCCAATAATTTATGTAATAGAAGCCCAATCAATTAATTAAATCCTGGGCCCATTTGATTATCTAACCGGCCCAATATCCGGCCCAAACCCGGCCCAACTCCTATCTTCTAACTTAATTTACCCTAACCTTAATTCTTTCACTTTCACAGTCACAAGTACACACACAACTCTTCTCCCCATCTCGCTCTCTCTCCCTCTCGTTTCTCTCTGTCTCGCTCTCTCCTTCCCCTTGCTTTCTTCTCTACTCTTCCTCCCCTCTTTCTCCAGTCTCTCTCGTTCTCCCTCTCCCTCTATTTCTTACTCTCGGTTTCTCAGTTCTATCGAGCGAACAGCAAAGAGCTCGACTGAAGTTTGCTATCGACTGGCTCCTCCCTAGCTAAGCTAAGGTAATCTCTTTCTTTCTCTCTGATTTCTCTTCTTTCCTTCCAATTCTTTCGTCGCCTTTCTCCCTTACCTTTTAATTCCTCTCTAATCACTCTCTATCAAATTCTTGTTTTCTGCAGGAAGGCTCCTGATTTCTTCCCTCGCCACTTCTTCCATCCCTCTCGATTCCTCTCTGCTTCCCTCTCTTTCTGTTTTTCTACCCTCTCTGATTTTCTGGAGGAAGTTAAGACTTCCTAGCTCAAGACTCCTTTCTGTGGAAGCTAAATGGGTTCTAATTCGCCAGTAATTCAAGGTAAAGCTCTCATCTTTCTTTATTTCCTGTTTCCAGAATTTAAATTCGTATTTCTGTGCTAATTTCCTTCTATCTCTCTCTCTGTTTCTATCTTACTCTCTCGACCCCACTCTCGGTTTCTCTGTTCTCCCGAGTGAACGGCGAAGAGCTCGCCTGAGATTCTGTCTCAGCCTTCTCTCGATTCCTCCCTCTAGGTAATTTCTAAATTTAATTCTTTACAGTTTGTGGAAGTCTTTATTTCATTTCTTAATTCTCTAACTCTGCATGTTTAAATCTCGGTTGGATTAAGGCTTAACATATGTTCTCTCCTAGGCAGATTTCCAAGTTTTTCTCATTTTTCATAAATTGTCTTCTTCTTGTCTAATGACTGAGATATCACGAATCATCTATTTCATAAATCTCATTGTGTTTTATATTTCTGAAATTGGCCAATGTATCTATGTGTATTGATCTAATTTATCTATTTGTTTATGAGAGAATGGAACGAGTTGGGGCTGGGTGATTCGGTTTTAAACTCCGGTGGAGTTTTGGTCGTCTGGACAGTAGTGAATTGGCTCGGTTATGAGGTCCCGGAGGATGGCTCCTTATTGGGTCATTGGTTTTCAACAGATAAGTTTTGTTCATTCACTTTAATCATACACATCTATGTTATCTGTTTGGTTAAAACTTTGAACATAGCTTATGAGTTCATTTCTCTTGCCATTTAAACTTTTATTTTAAAACTTATAAACTGGACTTTTGTAAAACTAAAGGATTGATTCTTAATTTCTGAAAACTGAAAATATAACCATGTTCAAAATCTGAAAATCTGACTATATATATATATATTCTGTTTTCTGCATTTCATTTCTACTTTTGTTTCTATGTTCTGAAAAATAATTGCTTAGGGTTTGTTGTTCAAAACTTATGAACATAGATTCAAGTTTATATTCTGGCCAATTACTGAATATCTTAAAGCATATATATATAAATACTGAACTCTGCAACTTCATGAACTATTCTTATTTTCTGGAATCTGAAACTATGTCTATGTTTTTAACTATGTTTCAATGTTAACTTCAAAGTTTAAAGCATATGTTTCTGTATTAAAGATTATGCTTTCCTTGTTATAAAGAAGGTTTAAGGGTGTAGTGTATTACCTTAGTATTTAACTCCTTCTCCTTGACTGAAATGTGGCTGCTGCACTGCTTGTATTTATGTGTTTCTTTAGGTGTAGTAAACGGTTCTAAGGCAGCCCCTTTACTTCTTTATATAGATGTGGTTGTGTAATGGTATTCTTAGCTTAATACTTAAGTTTTAGATAGCTATATTTAATAGGTCTTTACTCTATTATTGTAGGCTATGGATAAGCATGTTTGAAGAGCAGGAAGTCTTCTCTTATCCTCACTCTACCGACGCTACTGGCCCCTTTACTAAATCTTATCCTCCACAGCAGCATGGCTGCTTTATCTCTTTCCCTTGCTCCTCTTTAACTTACATAGGTGTAGCTATGTTGTAATAATATCATCATACCTCTTATGGATAGATTTCTTTCTTTCTTACTTGCTATTTTCTTGTCTTTACTTTACTTAGTGTAGTTGTAGGCCTTTAGAAATATGTTTCCTATGTAATAGCATTAACTTATACTGTAGATTAATGGTTTTTATCTCCTTTTTGTTTTCTTACTTTAAATTCTGCCGAAGTGTACTTCATTACACTTATATATTTTGTTTCTTAAGTTGTATTTTATTTTACTTAGTTTATTCATCTCCTCATTTGTATTGCACACCAACACATATATATAATACACTGTAATTATATATTAGCATGTGATACTTTAGCATTGTATATCTGTTACACTTGTAATTGACATGTAATACTTTAACATATACTGTAATTATATATTTAGTAATGTATGGGTATTAATCGTGTACCTCATATATTAATACATATATTTTTGTATTCTCCTATACTTGCACTAACCTGCCTTTATATATATATAATCTCCCAAATTATGCAACATGTACATATATATAATTTCTAAATTTTTATAAGTTTGTTTAGCATTAATGTCTCTTAATTTATAAAGAAACTTTAAATTTCTCAATACTTCATACTTGTACTTATATAATTAATCCACAGTGTAACACATATACTTACTCTTATAAGTTTATATAAAATTTTCTTAGTACACCACCTCTCCTTAATATTAATATCTCTTAAAATTTTAATCAAATAATCTATAGATACTTGATATCTTAAACCAAAACTCCTCTTCACTAACTTAAATTCTCCTTAATTAACTACAATGATCAATATATAAATAATATTCGCGTTCGAATATCATTTATTTCGGAACTTAAAAAGACGGGGTATTACACAATGTCATGCACATAAAAAACCCTTAGGAGGTGATTGGTTGGATGGAATGAAATAAGGTAGAAATGAAATGGAGTGTGGAATGGAATGAAGGGGAGAATGGAATGGAAATGAGAAGTCATTCACATGCTTGGAGTGTAGAAGGAATAAGTATGGAATGGAATGACAATTTGTTAATTCATTTTTATAATAATTGATCGCTACAAATAAACTGATGAATAAATCATATTTATATTGTAATACGAAATCATAGTTTTAATATTCCATATAAGATTGTTATTCGTATTTTTTTGTTCTTTTGATTATCGAATTTCTCTACTTTTTTCATTATTTTTCCTTTGTTTTTTTATGGACCAAAATAATTCAAATCAAAATATTTCAGTATAAAATTTTAAAATGTATGAGTGAACATTCAGATATATGGTTCAATGATGTCCATAAAATCAAACGAAATTAAATTAAAAAATTAGATTGGAAAAAAAATAATCCAACTAAGCAAAAAAATTAATTGGACCAAACTAACCAAATTTATTTTGATTTTGTTCTATTTATCCGAATATTCAATAATTCTCATGTACTAACAAAATTAAAAATCTGAAATTTATAATTATAATCACAACATTTAAGTTGTTGAATGCCACATATATCTTCAATAGTTTTCAATTTTCAAATGATTATAAACTTTACAAATTATTGAATTTCAAAATTTTAATTTTTGTAAAGCTATAAAAAATAAAATAAAAATGAAGTAAATAATTTAAATTTAATTTATTACATAATTTTAAATTTAAAAATATACAAAAAATATAAAAAAAACAATAAAATTATATATGATGATATAATTTTATTTAATAAAAAAATATTTTTTAATATTAAAAAATAATTTAGTTTTTAAATATTTTATTGATTTGATTTGTTTAAATTCAAGTCAAGTCAAATCAAATTAAAATTTGATTTAAAAATAAAATCGAACCAATGGAATATTTTAGTTTGGTTATTTGAATTCGGTTAATTTTGCTCACACTTATTAAAACGTGTATACTCAATTTTAATGATCATAATTAAAATTTATAACGCAATAAAATCTAAATTAGATTAAAAATTTTAAATTATAAAATAATTTAATTTTCATAATAAATAAATAATATCCACAAGTTTAAAATATATAATTTATACAATGAATATATCTAATACTTTTTTTTATTATTTTAAAATAGTTTTGTAAATATTATTAAAAATATTAAGATTTTTTTTTTTTTGTAGTGGAGAAGTGTGGTTTATAGTGAAATTAACAAATCAACAAATATTTTAATTATTTTTGTCCAAATAAAAAATAAAAATAATTATATAATGATTAGGAATGGCTAATACCTTGGGGTTTGGGATGAATGGTTAATCCCAATTCTAAGGGAATAGTGATTCCAAATTGAATCACTATTCCTAATCATAGAAGGAACCAAGCAAAGGAATGGAATGAAGTTATGAATGCTCATTCCATTCTATCCTTTATTCCTTCATACCAATCACCTCCTTAGGAGGTGATTGGTATGATGGAATGGAGGGTGGAATGAAATGACCATTCCTTCATCCATTCCATTCCTTTGCTTGATTCGTATTGTGATTATGAATCGACATTCCGATTGGAATTACCATTCCATTAGGAAAGGTATTAGCCATTCCTAGGCTCCAAACTAATTATTCAATATTTTTTTTTGCTATTTTTCATTAAGACAAAATTAATTAAAATATTTATTATTTTGTTAATTTTACTATATATCACACCTCTCCCCTACCAAAAAAAATGTTAAATTTTTTATAATATTTAAAAAATTGTTTTTAATAAAAATATATATTATTAGAAAGATTCATTAAATGATATAAATTATATATTTTTAAATTTTTTGATATTATTTATTTGCAATGCAAAATGAGTTATTTTATAATTTAAAATTTTCATTCTAATTTAGATTTTATTGCTATATGATTTTATTTTTGATTGTTATAACTAGGGGTGTAAGTGAACCAAACTATTCGCGAACTATTTGGAACTCTGCTCGATAAAAGTTCGTTTCGAATTTGTTCATTTACTAAACGAACCGAACTCGAGCCTCAAACCGAGCTCGAATAATTTTTCGAGCCGAACTCGAGCCTTAAGGTATTCGGTTCGAAAAGTTCACGAACATGTTCGAATATAATTTAATGAACCGAGCTTCGATTAGTTCACGAACTTTGTTAACGAGTTTGTTCATGAACTTTAAAAATGAGTCAAACTTCAAATATTTCACGAACTTTATATACAAACTATTTCACGAATTTATCAAAATAATATAAAAATATATAATATTAACAAAATAATTTAATAAACGAGTTTTTTAACGAAATCGAACTCGAATATTTAACGAACTCGAGCCGAGTTCGAGCTCGGGTTCGAATTTACTATTAAATCGAATAATTTAAGAACTGAATTCGGGCTCGTTTTTTATTTATCGAACTGAACTCAAGTTTGATTTTCAAAACTCGAACCGAACTCGAGCCTTCGGATTTTTAATCGAGCCGAACTCAAGCCTGACTGTATTCGGTTCAGTTCGATTCGATTACACCCCTAGTTATAACATAGCATACACGTTTTAGTAGGTGTGAGCAAAATTAATCAAAATCAAATATTTGATTGGTTGGATTTTATTTCAAAATCAAATTCTAATTAGATTTGAATAGGATTTAGATAAAACCAAATCAAAAGAATATACAAAAATCGAATTATTTTTTAATATTAAAATATAATTTATTTTTATCAAATAAAATTATTTTATCATATATAATTTTATTATTTTTATTATATTTTATAATATAATTTAAATTTTAAAATTATTTAATAAATTAAATGTGATAATTTATTCACTTCATTTTTATTTTAATTTTTTCTAGATTTACAAACTATGAAATTCAATAAATTTATAATGTTTATTATCATTTGAAACTATTGAAGATATATGATAATATTTTAATAATTTAAGTATTGTGATTATAATTTTTAATTTAGATTTTTAATTTTTTAGTACATGATAACTATTGAAAATATAAATGAATGATTATTTTTTTAATTAATTATTTTAAAATTGAATGGAATAAGTTACGAAATAAAATATTTGGATAAATCGAACTAAATCAAAATAAATTTTGTTAGTTTGGTCTAGTTAATTTTTTGTTTGGTTGAACTATCTTTTTCGATCCATTTTTATTAATCTGGTTTGGTTTGATTTTTTAGACAAAATTGAACCATGTATCCGAATGTTCACCCCCACGTTTTATATCCTATATTGAAATATATATTTTTTTGAATTATTTTGGTCCATAAAAATAATTGAAAAATAAAGAAAAAATAGAGAATTTCGACAATTTTTTTTTAACATAAATGATAATAATAAATTTACTTGGAATATTAAACGTATGATTTCGCATTACAATATAAATATAATTTATTTATTTACTTTATTTGTAGTTATCAATTATAAGGATTAAATTAATAAATAAATTGTCATTCCATTCTTATTCTTTATACATACCAAGCATAGGAATGGATTAACAATTTCATTACATTTCACACTTGATTTCATTTCACACTTCATTCCATTCCTACCTTATTCCATTCCATCATACCAATCACCTCCTTACAATTTGGAAATCTCAAATCTGAAAATTGTTTCTCAATCCTCTCAAATGTCATCTTCTCTATGAAATCAATCACCAATTTTGAATCATAACTATCATAGTGCCACTAAATTCCCCAAAATTAACCAAAATGTATTATGAGTAGAAGACATACTGTAATAATAATATAAAAAGTTACAAAATAAGTCAAACATATATAATTATTTGCATCAAGTTGTCAAAATTGTAGGGAAAAAATTGTCATCTCATAGAATCCGAATCCTAGCTTACACAACACAAACATCTTCAAGAAACAATTGTATTAATTGTTTAATATATAAATATTATAGGGACAAAACCGATGAGAGAATGAAATTTGTTTGTTGGGTTTATCAACAATTTCATCAATTTAATTATATTTTAAGCAGTAGAATTATCCAAGATGAAACCCACAACCATAACCTAAGCAACGATTTTGATGGTCTCGCCGCACACAATCCAAGAAAGGAAAATAACACAAACATATAAATTTTGAATATTATCAAAATATTGTGTAAAATAAAACTAGAATCATAAAATTTAAGAGAGTTTTCAATTATCTTTTGTCTTCCGTTGTTGTTTATCCTTCATTTTTTATGAAAATTTTATTCCAGCAGAAATGATTTTTTGTGTCACCGGGAGAATGTGTTGAACAATTCAACCTATAGAACAGTTCCAGTTCTAATAAGAAGCTTTTTCTGATGAGATAACATAAATAATTTAAAAATAAATAGCAATAGAGATTAGCAATGGTAAAGAATTTAACGTTAACAAGTCTGCTACTATTATTGAAGGTTAGGATTGTGGCAACATCAACCCAATTTTTTTCATCTGCATTGAATATGATATACGTTAGAGATATTAAGGAATAAATATAATGTTGAATCTGGTAGTTTTATAATTATTTTCTACAACCAATGATTAAAAATAATTAAATTAAATTTAATTATTTTCTATTTTTATAAGAGTATGGAAATTTTTTAAATGAAATTTATTGTCGAGATATTTGATAATTTTATTTTTTATGTGATCCAAAATCTATATATATATATATATATATAATTTTTATATCTCATTATAATGAAATATATTATATTTACTTCAATTAATTTTAACTATTAATTTTATACAGATGGAACAAATATATTTTTTCATTTTCACATGTAATTTGTTTCTTATATGAATTTAAACCACACATATATACACAAATTTTATTAATTATATATAATTTCATAAAATATAATAATAAATAAATAAAAAAATTAATTATTAATAATATGAAAAAATAAAAAATAAAAAAATATAAATATAACTATATGTATACATATTTTTTTATTCATTTATAGTGTTATAATTTGTTAATATTAATATATCCAGTCTCAAATGTTTTATTAATAATATTATGAACTTCATTTTAGTTGTGTTATTTTGTTTCGTTATATGCATATTTAAGTTTGTATGCTTGTTTTTTTTCTAAACCATTTTTAATTTATGTATTGTTGCTAAGGCTTACTATTGACTTATCAATTATTTTTGCATGCGTATGATGTTACTGGACTCCAAAGTTCAACTTCCAATTCCATGCCATTTTTCTCTTGGTGATTTAATTAGCAAATACATTATTTAAATAATATAATTATTTTTTCACATGTTAATCAGGTAGGAGTAAAATTAGTTGAATTCAAAAAATACTTGGGTAAATTGAATCAAATTGAAATAAATTTTAATATTTTTGTTCCGGTTAATTTAATTTAGAAAGGTTGATTTAATCAATTTTCATTCAGAATTTCAATTTATCTTGATTCGAATTTAAGGAAAAAGGAACCGTATACTTGAATGCAAACATCTATTAATCGTAATTATTACTCTCAATTATTATGAATTTGACTTAATTAGTTTTATTTCACACTATGAAATTTAGTGATGATAATCTAAATTATTGCAAAATAAACTCATAAATGTATAAAATTGATTAAAATTATTACAACACTAATGGTAACTTCTTGTTAAATTTTGATTAGATATTTGTGTTTGGACGGTGACTACAAAATTGATTGAAATGTGATATAAATGGTAAATTGTTATTAAATTTAGATCAAATATTATTCTTACAAATTTAATTATACAAGTCTTAATTAGTATACAGATTTGATTGGAATACAAAATATGAAAACAAAAATCATATATAAATTGAATTTTATTGGATCCAGTATGTTATATGATTTACTTTTTCATCATAGAGATTTTAAATTATTTAACATTCCATATTCTATATTATGCCAATGTCAATTAAGTGAAATGTGCTCTAGGAGATCTATATAATCTTATAAACACTATCACATTTCATTAATCATTTTGTTTACCACCCATTCTTTTCCCATCCTTATGAAAATAATTGCCGAATCAAAATATCAAATGAAAATTACTTCAAGAAAAACACCTCCATTGAGGAAAACCCCAACTTCAAAGAAAACAACTCCACCATCAACCAAAAGAATTTGTAACCCGCAAAAACTTTTAAATTCTCTCGTGACCCTTTCCAACTCCTCTGGATGAGCGATGTCTTCATCACCAAGGAGCATGGAGATACTTTACAATGGAGATACTTTACAAGAATCTTCGAGAAGAATCTATTAAATTCAAACGAGAGGTAGTGGTTTTCTTTTCCCGTTTGTTTTTGGTGCATGAGGTTCAAGACATTCAATACTTGTTATTGGATAAACATCATCTCAACAAGTTGTATGACATATTTCTGGAGGTGAATCACCCTTCAAAAGCACATATTGATGAGGATACTTCAAAACATGCACCGATTCTTCTCACGGACTCAGCAAGCACCGAAGAAGTTTAATATGGTAGAATTATTAGTAAAATAATCTATGATGTTTTTATTGTTTCTGCAAAATTTCAATATCTACGAACTTTAGTATGTGTCGGTCTTCTTTAATTGAGTCGTCTTTTATTTTGCTTTGAAGTTTGAATTATATGTATGTTATAGAATATAATCTAATATTATAGTCTTTTATTAAATTATATGAAATAAAATATTTAATGAAGATTTTTATGGCAATCTACGTTTTAATTTATTTTGAAAGATTTATCCATATTGTATGTTTAATGAATATTTTTATGGCAGTCTATGTTTAATTTATTTTGAAAGATTTACGATTTTATAATTGTGAAGTGTGAATCCTGAAAATTTTATGAATAGAAAAAACATTAATTAAGGTGAACAATAAAAAGGTAATAAAGTAAAATGATTAATGTAATTAAATAAATATATATAATGACAATTATATCATGTGGTTGGCCACATGTATGGACATATAGCTTTATTGACAATAGTAATGATACTTATGTTTGTCTTATCCAGTTCATTAACATAGTACTTTTAAATATCAAGACAACTTTGTTAATGAGAACAACTATTCAAAGTACTACATTTATCATAAGGTTGTTAGAAAATTGATTTTGAGTTGGTAAAACTCTTAATTAATTTGGATTAATTTTGAATTCGTATGGTTCTTAATTTATTTGGCGGTTGTATATTTAATTCTTTAAAAATCAAATAGTCGAGAAATTTTTCAAAATTGATTTCTCGGCGAGTGAGAAATACATTTTGCTAAGATTTTGATGTTTTGAGTCATTTGGTTGAACATATATAGGCCCAGAATGAGAAATGCTTAAAAGCTTTGGAATTAACATATTGGGCCATTTAATTTATTTGCTGTAAAATCCCGAAAAATTGATATTTTTGTTTGGAAACTAATTAAATATTATTATTATTAATAAAAGCTTGTTGGAATATATTCAATTTTTTAAGCATAATTACAAACTTTAATTATTTTAGATTAAAGTTTGATTAATATATTATATTTATACAACGGTAACGCTTGGAAAAAATAATTTTTCTTGTCACGTGCTTATACTACCTAATAATAGAGCTCATCGAGATGAATTCGTAGACATCAAGATCGTAAAAATCGGACATCATTTGAGCGCTCGGTGAATTTTTAAAGTTCAAGACGAAGTGGATATAAATATCTTTCCTTCTTCTCCTCATCTCATTTTTCACCCCACACTTATTTTAGAGAGAGATTCTCTCCAGCCCATTGCCGGAAAGCTGCCGGAAAAAATTTTCGGCAATCAAATGAGCCCAAATTTCACCCCAAGCTTCCTTTCGACGTGTAAATTTCATTTACCGTGTCCGATCGTCCAAAAAATGGCTGGAAGACAGCTATGCAAGGCCAAAATCTTGGCTAAAGTAGTAAGTTAATTTGATATTTTCCAGTTTCTCTTTTTCCCATTGTCATCCTTCACTTCTCGCCCCTTCTATCTACCCTTTTTTACAACTATCCTATGGTAAGAAGAGAGTAGCTCTGGCGAGGAGATGGAAACTTCGGGAAAGCCACCATGAAAGCTTCATCTTCACTCAATCACCTTAGTTCTTCAATAAGGTAGTCATTATTATTCTCCTTACCGATTTAGACCGAAATGTGGTAGGATTAAGAATTATCTTGAGTTAATATGTGATAATATAGTTATTTGATTTTAGGATTAGTAGTTTGATATTGTGTTGGTAATGAAACATGATGAACTAGGGGATTAAATTTTGCTTTACATTCTTATGTTGAAAGCTTCTGCCCGACTTTTTCCTCGTAATTTCCGTATAGTATGAGTATCCGAATTTTGGTCTTATTAATATAATTAAATACTATATCGAGTTAGGAGTAATCTCCAAATTGAACCAGTCAATTTCATTATGTTTTCAATTTACTACGATTTTTACAAAATAGTTGCGCAAACTGTGAAATATTGTGAAAATCTGGGAATTTGTCTAACTTTGAAAATTTATGAAAAATAGAGTGAAATGGTTATATGTGTTTTTATTTCATAATATAAAACTTTAAGACATTATAGTAACTTTAAAATTTGATTCAATACAATTCAAGCTATTTTCTATTTATTATGATTTTTCAAATTCAACTGCTCATATGACATGAATATTTTTGTGAAAATTATTTCGAAAGTATGTGATTTTATTTTAGATTATTGGCTCAATGAAACTCAAAAATATTTATAAGGTATGTTCCTTATGATATTTTTAGTATTTTTGTAAATTTTTACATTCATTAGAGTTCGTTTGATAGACGAACAAAAATTCAAAATTCAAGTTTTAATCGTCTTAAAAGGTATTTAAAGTATAAACTCACATTTTTATTCCTTGAGGGGTATCAAAAATGAGTTTTTGAATAATTTCTTTTGAAAAAATTGACTTTGGGATTTTGGAAAGCTATTGCTAAAATATCACAAATTTATCATTAGTAGTTTGAGAGAAACTTTTTTTTTTCAAAAATGAGTGTGCATAGATTTTGGATGAAAATCTAATTGCGACATTGTTTAACAAAATGTAGTAAAATTAGTATAAAATTTATATGACCAAAATTCTTTAAAGTAAAAAAAAACTCAACTACGTCATGTATAGAAACTTACATAATGTGTTTGCATAAGTTTTTACTGAGAACCACCATTGGAAGTTCTAACAAATCCAAACTCATTAGCTATATACAAATTTCATTCTTTTTAAATGAAACTTAGGACATGATTATTTCGAAGAAGTATAACGAGAATCCAAAATCCTATTAAGTTGGAACGACTCATTACTCGAAGTTGATGGATGATATGATTTTGTAAAGTACTCGTGTAATCGAGATAAGTGTTACTCCTTCTATCGTGATGAATCAAATCGACTAACAATAGATTGAAATTTTTTAATTAGTTAGCAGACGGATCTTGCAAATGATGATCGCCCGGGTAATTAATAGGTTTACTTTAGAATGGTTAGACATTAAGTTCAAGAAACACTTAGAAGTTCTTAAGGTTGGAGAAGAGGTTAGCGCCCATCAATTTGTACTTAGCCATTAGATTCATATTGTAGGGTCTTACCGAGGAATATCATCTATCCTATGCAATGGAATGTGAGTTTCATACATCGGTGATAGGTATGGGTCTATTTACAGTACGATATTTTGAGTTAATAAGCTCGAATTGGTTTTTCTGAATATGTGAATATACATGCCAAATGTTTTTATTATGCTCATTGTTTTGTGCAACTATAACCTTAAGTACGTGGCGTTGTTTAGACCAGACCCACTGTCCGATAAAGGGATTCAGTAACGGGCACGAGGAATATTTCCAGCCGATATACTTAAAGGAATGTGTCGTGCTTAATGAACTATACTACTCGCAATTTGGACGAGATCATTGTTATTAGTGTGATTAAGCATAACCCTAGTCGTATTCTCAAGGAAGGCTAAACAAGGCTTCATTCACGTTGAAGAACAAGAAAGCAGTAAAAGAATGGGGGTTTTGATTTTTAACTACTCTAATTAATTAACTAGGCAAGAAGGATTAAAGGAATATGAATGCGAACTATCTAGGCAAGAATGAAGAAATCAATTAAATCCTATTTCTAAGAACGAATAATTAAAGAAATGAAATCTAAACATGTCTTGAACTAATTAATTAACATGATTGAAAGGTTTGTATTAATGGTTTGATAATTAA
>JAPKLX010000338.1:47940-94741 GCA_026898415.1 Leonotis leonurus | reverse complement strand
GGTTTTGGACAGAACGCTGGGCTAGCGCTCGCTGGGGGCTAGCGAGCCCTGGCCCAGCTCTCGTAAATGTACTCTTTTTCCTGTCCTCTTGCGTATTCCACCCGAGTTTTCCTGCAACACAAAAATTGATTTAAATTGTACTCTTCACCCAACAAGAACTAAATAAAGGAGCGAAAATAAAACAACACAAATCAAAGGAAATAAAAGACTGCTTGTTTAACGTCATGAGCTCGACGGAAATATGTGATCAAGCAGAGGGTGGATCTTCAATCGGTGTGAACTCCACCGTGAAATTTGTAGGCCAACCCTCGATGTACGGCTTCACTCGATGCCCGTTCACAACAAACGAGTCATCGTCTCCTTCCTTGGCAAGCTCAATTGCACCATATGGTTTTACGTCCTTTACAACGAACGGACCGCTCCATCTAGACTTCAATTTCCCGGAAAACAACTTCAACCGAGAATTAAAGAGTAGCACCTTCATACCAGGCTTCAAATCCTTGTGCACAATCCTTCGGTCATGAATTGCTTTTACCTTGTCCTTGTAAATCCGGGCGTTCTCATACGCCTCGTTACGCAATTCATCCAACTTCGACATTTGGAGCGAACGATGCTCCATCGCCTTGTGCAAATCAAAATTAGAAGCCTTGATCGCCCAATAGGCTTTGTGCTCAACTTCTACCGGAAGATGGCACGCCTTTCCATATACTAAACGGTACGAACTCATCCCCAACACATTCTTGTACGCCGTGCGATATGCCCACAACGCATCATTCAATTTGACAGTCCAATCCTTCCTAGATGGCTGCACGGTCTTCTCCAAGATGTTCTTGACTTGCTTATTGCTCGTTTCGGCTTGTCCCGAGGTTTGTGGATGATAAGCAGTCGCAATCTTGTGTGTGATCCCATTCTTCCTCATAAGCCTTTCGAAAAGCCTATTGCAAAAGTGTTTTCCACCATCGCTAATGATAGCTCGTGGAAATCCAAACCTACATAAAATATTTTCCTGCACAAACTTAAGCACAACGTGAGAGTCACACGTCCTCGTGGGGATAGCCTCAACCCACTTAGACACATAATCGACAGCAAGTAAGATATATTCATGCCCATAAGACTTAGGAAAAGGACCCATAAAATCAATTCCCCACACATCAAAAATCTCAACTACAAGAACATTATTAAGAGGCATCTCATTCCTACGGCCTATAGTACCAACTCTTTGACATCTATCACAAGCAAGATAATAAGCATGCGCATCCTTAAACAATGTAGGCCAAAATAAACCTGATTGAAGAACCTTATGTGCCGTCTTTTGGCCTCTGAAGTGGCCTCCACAATGAGCTTCATGACACATCTCCAACACCTTCGGCTGCTCCTCCTCCGCAACACAACGCCGGATTACCTCATCCTTTCCGAGCTTAAATAGAAAGGGTTCTTCCCAAAAGTACTGCCTGCATACATGAAGAAAACGCTTCCTTTCTTGGGAAGTGGGTCAGGCCTTAACTCGCCACAAGCTAAATAATTAACTATATCGGCAAACCAAGGCACATGAGAAACACTGTATGCATGCTCATACGGAAAAGACTCGGTAACTAAATCATGAGGTTCGTCAGAGGAAACATGCTCTAAACGAGATAAATGATCGGCAACGGCGTTCTCACACCCTTTTCTATCACGAATCTCAATGTCAAACTCTTGAAGTAACAAAACCCAACGAATTAATCTAGGTTTCGCCTGGGGTTTAGTCAATAAATAGCGCAAGGCAGCATGATCACTATGCACAATAACTCTAGATCCTATAATATAAGCACGAAATTTATCAAGAGCAAATACTACCGCCAACATCTCCTTTTTGGTAGTAGTATAATTAATCTGAGCAGGATTCAAAGTAGAGCTAGCATAATAAATAACACGCAACATATTATCAACACGCTGCCCCAAAACAGCACCCAAAGCAGAGTTAGACGCATCACACGTAATTTCGAAGGGAACAGACCAATCAGGACCCACAATCACAGGTGCACTACACAACTTCTCCTTCAAAGTACTAAACGCAGATAGGCAATCATCATCAAAATTAAAAGCAGTATCCTGAGCAAGTAAACGGCAAAGAGGCTGACAAATCTTAGAGAAGTTCTTAATGAATTGACGATAAAAACCAGCATGTCCTAAGAAACTTCTAATCCCTTTAACGTCAGTCGGTGGAGGTAATTTTTCAATAACCTCAACCTTAGCCTTATCAACTTCAATACCCTTACTTGACACTACATGACCCAAAACAATGCCACTACGCACCATAAAGTGACTCTTCTCCCAACTCAAAGTAAGACAGTTTTCAATACAACGATCAAGCACACGATCAATCTTATCAAGACAGTCATCAAAGGAAGAGCCAAACACAGAAAAATCATCCATAAATACCTCAACAAAATCACTAATCATGTCAGAAAAGATAGACATCATGCAACGCTGAAACGTACCTGGTGCATTACAGAGGCCGAAGGGCATCCTCCTAAAGGCATATGTCCCGAAGGGGCTAGTAAAGGCAGTCTTCGCCTGATCCTCCGGATCAATTGCAATCTGGTAGTAACCTGACAAACCATCAAGAAAACAAAAGTAATCATTACCGGCAAGTTTATCTAACATCTGATCAATAAAGGGCAAAGGAAAGTGATCCTTTTTCGTTGCCGCATTTAGCTTCCGGTAATCGATGCACATCCTCCATCCAGTGACAGGTCTAGTAGGGACAAGCTCCTTCTTCTCGTTCATCGTCACCGTGATACCGCCCTTCTTGGGCACGACGTGGACATGACTCACCTATTCACTGTTAGCTATAGGATAAATGATTCCCTCAGCCAATAGTTTCAAAATCTCCTTCTTCACGACCTCCATCAAAACTGGATTAAGGCGTCGCTGCCCATCCCTCTTCGGGAGGGCGTCGTCAGCGAGTTGTATTTTATGCATACAAAATGCCGGGCTAATACCTCGGATGTCTGCCAGACTCCATCCGAAGGCTAACTTATGCTTTTTCAGCACAATTACTAACCGAGTCTGCTGGACATCAGTAAGATTAGCCGAAATTATCACTGGTTTCTGCTCGTTCGCCTCGAGAAACGCATATTTCAAGTTCGCAGGAAGCTCCTTAAGCTCCAACTTCTCAATTGCGGCTGGCTTAGCCATTGTCAAGCGAGGTGGTTTCGCGAATTGAGCCTCCAATAGGAGCCTCTCCTCCATGTCAGCCGATCCCTCGAATACCTCCTCCAAACTAAAATCCTGCACAAAAGAACTCTCGACCAAGGCATCAATAGAATCAATGAAAGAACAATCCTCAATAGAGCTAATAGAAGGCATAGCCTTATGCTTATGAACCGAGAACAAAACTTTTTCTCCTAACACAGACATTTGAATATCACCATTCTTAACATCAATCAGAGTGTTAGTAGTTGCCATAAATGGTCTCCCTAGCAATAAAGTATGATCGCGTCCGTTTTCATGCACGTCACCTATCTCTAACACAACAAAATCCATCAGCACTATCAGACCACCAACACTCACTAGGATGTTCTCTATAATACCCCGAGGATATCTAACAGAACGATCAGCTAACTGTAGGCTCATGCGTGTAGGTTTCAACTCTCCTAATTCTAATTCCTTGAAAATCGAATAAGGCATGAGATTAATTCCTGCACCTAAGTCAAGCATGCCTGTTACAGTTTTACCATTACCAAGTGCTATAGTGATAACGAAACTACCTGGATCTCGCAGTTTCTGAGGAAGAGGTTGTTGCATGATGGAGCTGGCCACCTCGGACACCATGATCGACTCATCGTCAGTAAATCTTCTCTTTTTGAAGGCTAGCTCTTTAAAGAATTTGAGGTATGCCGGTACGTTGCGGATTACGTCCAGGAGTGGTAGATTGACATGAACTTGAGACAGCATCTTGTAGAAATTCACGAACTGCTTCTCAAGCTTAACATTTTTAAGCATGCTCGGAAAGGGAATAGGCGGCTTGTACGGGTTCGCCATCTTATGCAATTGAACTGTTGGCTGCTCCGGTTCCTTCCCTCTCTCGGCATTCTCCACCACGTTAGTCGGCTCATCTTCCGGCATAGCCACCTTATTATCTACTTGCTTACCACTACGTAGAACCGTAATGGCCTGCAACTACTGCGCTGAGTGCCCCTACCCCGGTATCTTTCCTATCTGTTGCTGCTGCTGCATCTGATTCACCGCTCCGAAAATTTGTCCTACTTGGATCTCAAGGCGTCTGATAGTAGCCTCTTGAGCCTCTCTAGCCAATTTGCTTTCTTGCATGAAAGCCGCCAAACTGTCCTCTAGAGATGTCTTAGGTGGTGCAGCCCCTCGTGGTGCAGGTGGCAATTGAGGCTGAAACTGCGGTGGTGGCTGCTGAAACTGAGGTGGTGGCGAATAGTACCCTTGCTGAGGTGGGAAGTAAGGCTGCTGTGGAGGATAATACCCATGTTGAGGTGGGTAATATTGCTGCTGCGGAGGCGGTCGTCGAGGAGGAAAATTTGCTCCTTGACCTTGATTGGGACCCCTCCAAGTAGAGCTGTTCTGCACTCTCCATCCTGAAGTCTGCTGGACTGGATGTTGATTAAATGGCGGTTGTGGCGGATATCCCTG
Organism: Leonotis leonurus; assembly: GCA_026898415.1. NCBI lineage: Eukaryota > Viridiplantae > Streptophyta > Magnoliopsida > Lamiales > Lamiaceae > Leonotis > Leonotis leonurus. Next base: position 90,097 of record JAPKLX010000338.1, on the reverse strand, counting down.
AGCAGCATAGATTTCCGCCTCTCCTTCATAAGTCATCTTCGCCATTCTATCGCAGTGATTCTCATCATGATTGAGATCACCACAAATCGGGCACGATTCAGGCACCTGCTCGTGCTTGGCCACTGCAGGGGCCTTGCTCATCTTCAACTCTTGCAGCTCTCGCATCATGTCAGCCATCTGCTTCTTCAAATCCGGACTAACTCCGATCTCTCTGACTTCTACTCTCTTAGATCGAGAGGTTTTCTGCTGCAAATTCATGGCCAAAGTCTCAAATATCTCAATCGCCTCTTCAGCTGTCTTCTCAGATAAATTTCCTCCAGCTACTGTATCCACCATGAACTGATAAGTGTGCTGCAACCCATTGTAGAAGATCTGCCAAAGCAGTTCGGGCACAATCTGATGATGTGGACACTGCTGCTGTAGCTCTCGAAATCTGTCAAGTGCCTCATGAAAAGGCTCGTCAGGCTCTTGAGTGAACTGCATAAGCTGTAGCCGGATTTTTTGTGTCTTATGATTCGGATAATACTTGAGCAGAAAAGTAGTACTAACTGCTTTCCATGTGTCAAGAGATCCGGCTGGAAGAGAAAGATACCACATCTTCGCCCTATCCTTGAGTGAGTAGGGGAAGCACTTCTTAAGCAGCTCGTCTTCGGTAATACCCTAAAGTGGAATAGAATGGACAGATGTGCAGAACTCCCTAATAAAAAGGAGCGCATCTTCATTGGGCAAACCGTAGAACGAAAGAAGCAAGTTGATGTGATTGTGCTTCAATTCGTAATTCCTTGCTGCAGCAGATAAAACTATAGCAGACGTTGTGATGCCATAAGAAGGCCTGGCAAAGTCTCCGAGCTTCTTAGGGGCTCCGTTTTCCTCGGCCATTATTACCAGTTGCTCTTCGAATAGTGTGGCGAGGTTAATAACGTCCCTATACCGCTCCTCACGTACGGCTTCTCTTCTATTGATATTGTTGACGTAGGGTACCAACTCTTGTCTCAAGCTTCGGCGTCCTAGCATACACAACTCAAAAGCAGATCAAACGCACCTTGCGGGAGCAAAAGAATAAAACAAAAAGGAAAGAAAAATAAAGAAAATTCAACGCAAATAAATGCCTAAAGCCCTCCCCGACAACGGCGCCAAAATTTGGTTTATGCAAATATAACCTTAAGTACGTGGCGTTGTTTAGACCAGACCCACTGTCCGATAAAGGGATTCAGTAACGGGCACGAGGAATATTTCCAGCCGATATACTTAAAGGAATGTGTCGTGCTTAATGAACTATACTACTCGCAATTTGGACGAGATCATTGTTATTAGTGTGATTAAGCATAACCCTAGTCGTATTCTCAAGGAAGACTAAACAGGGCTTCATTCACGTTGAAGAACAAGAAAGCAGTAAAAGAATGGGGGTTTTGATTTTTAACTACTCTAATTAATTAACTAGGCAAGAAGGATTAAAGGAATATGAATGCGAACTATCTAGGCAAGAATGAAGAAAGCAATTAAATCCTATTTCTAAGAACGAATAATTAAAGAAACGAAATCTAAACATGTCTTGAACTGATTAATTAACATGATTGAAAGGTTTGTATTAATGGTTTGATAATTAATCAAAATAAAGTACGAAGAACAAGAATGCATAAAACAGTAAAAGAAAGCAATAAAGGAAACAGTAAAGAACTCACGAATTGAAAGGGAAATAACGAACTGAAATAAATCACCGAGTTTGAATCACGAACGAATCCACAATATCCAAAATAAAGAACTTGAACGGAATGAAAATCTAGCTAACAGTGTTTTCTCTCGTGGTCTAAACCCTAGAATAGAAAATAAAATACGTGTAGAAGAGATCTCAGAAAAATCACGCTTGGGCTTTTAAATAGAGGGAAGGCACGCGTCAGGGTAGCGCTCGCTAGGGGCCAGCGAGCGCTACCTTGACTCGCTGGTAGAGTAATGCTGCAGTGGGGTAGCGAGCGCTGGGGGGGGGGGGGTAGCGCTCGCTACCTCACTGTTCTGTCTCCTCTTCATCTCAAGGGCTAGCGGGCGCTAGGGGGGTAGCGCTCGCTAGCCCCAAGTTCTGACTCTCCAAACGTGCAGGTCCAGCGCTCGCTAGGGGCTAGTGACCGCTAGCCCCACGTTCTGCCTTCTCCACGCCCTTTTCTTCACCTCTTCACCTCTTTTTCGCCTCGTTTCTCTTCTCGAACGTTGTTTTACTACATGTGTCGATCTTTAACCTACAAAGTAGCAAATAACAGACCCAAGCATCAACTCGATCGACAATATCAACCAATACTAATTCAAAACACGAGAGAAACGAGATCAAAAATGTATAAAACACTCATGTGTATTCTATATGTGATGGAGTGGTATTACCGTACTCGTTGATTGGCGCTGCCAATGATGTAAGTTAACAATTGTGCCTTGAGCCGAATACGATCAAGGTAGTGTACACGGAAAGTACGAATCAGGTGAACTTGGCCAGGTTCCCTGGTCTTGGCGAAAGGGGATTATTCGCGGAAAACTTCAGTTTTCCCCGTCTAGTCGCAATGAGGAACACGGTGAATGAGCAAAGAATGATGAAAAGCTCGATATGATAGTAAAATGTATGTTTTCGTATGTGTATGATGGACTTTCATTTTAAAACGCCATGCATCATATGGTTGGACATGTAATATTCTTTAAATCAAGATTTACGTTGTTTTTCACTAAAAAAGTCGGGCAACGACTCACACTGAGTACACTAGTACTCAGTCTAAAATATTTTTTAAATATTCTTACAGGTTTTAGAAGGACGGTGATGAGCTGGCGACAAGGTGAGCCTCATCGAGAGTCTTATTCATACATGTCGATTACCTTGGTGAGATTGATGTCATATTGTTATTTATTCCGCTGCTAGTCGGTTTCATCTTGTTGATGACCCTCATTATCCAAATTCATAACCTCATCATGCTGATCTTCAATACGTTACTTTCAAATTTCCACCTCATTTACATGAATGTATACGGTTCAATGTCCCCATACATTGGACTCATGTCTATCCAATGTGTCCAAACTCCTGGAGTTCTCATTTCTCCTTCAATTGTCATATCATTACTTGTCCTATTGAAACAGTTTCCAATACATTTCATTGAATCTCAATTCCAAGTAGCGCCCCCCCCCCCTACGGGGCATTACATTTTCTTTGGCCCATATCCTTTGCTTTTGTTGGTCCTAAACCCATTGTTGTCTTCATTTGATTATGTTCTTTCGAAACACATTTAGATTTATTTTATGTCTCTCTTGCTAGACTCAGCCTGCTCAATATGTAACAGATCACTACATTATCAAGTGAACCTGACAGAGAGCAAGCCTGTTTTATTTAGAGAATCAATCAACAAATCAAGAAGGAAGGTGAATCAATTGAAGCTCAAAGAAAGGAAAGAGATCAATTAGCTATTTGCTTTCCATAATCAGAGAGATTCTGTCAACCATTCCTACAAGGCAAGAGGATCAAATTAGGAATTCATATCCTTGATTGACAATCAACATTTATTACACGTCAATCAACTTTAACGGTCAAAATTTCAAAATCTGCACCTATAAAAACTTCGAACAAAATCTGGAGGAGTACTGATGAACTGACGAACTTACGCACAAATTTCAAAGCTGAAACTCTGCCAATAAATCTACTCTACCATTAAAGCATTCAACAAAGAGATTGTACAAATCCAGAACGTGTCTAAGCCGTTCGTAATTGAAATCACACCAACCTCGATTCAAGTCTGTATTATCGAGAAGAAGGAGGAAGATATCTTCGCTAGCTAGTAGTTTTCTAGTGGATTAACGTGAACGTATTTTGTAGCATATTTATCTGCAAGTTGTAAGAGACACGACACTGTTCGTGCATAAGTTTCATTCTAGTTATGACTGGAACTTGTGGCTCGTTCTCAACGAGTATAAAGAAGAGAGTATCTTAGTAGTGGATAACCAATCTAGTTTTGATTAGATCGTGGACGTGGGATTTCCCGAACCACGTAAAACAACTATGTCTTTACTTTACGCATTTAATTTCAGTTGTTTATTCACTAACCCAACACTCGCATTCAAATTAGCATTGATTTAATCAATCTCTTAATATATTTGGTTAAGTGTTTCAAAAGGTTTTCTAATAAAGAGCAACATATTAATTCCACCATATTCCGCACACTACACTCTGTTGGATATCAAGATCACTCTTGCTACCTGCTTAGCTTAACACATCAGAGAGAATTTATCTGGACAGATCACTAGACGATCTAGTAGTGAACCTGGTAGTCAACCTGGTCTGTCAAACTTAGCAATCTCCTTTCGAGAAAGCTTAAATCTCTCTAGATAAATTGTTAAGTAAACTGAAAAGTTTGTATTTTGTGTATCCCCATACACCAAACATTGCTCTTTCGGGACCAACAAGTGGTATCAGAGCAGTGGTTCAACTGACCATTGTTTTTGTTTCACAAGGTTGAAACATGCGTGGTCAACTTGAATAGATCTAGGAAAACCTATTTTCATTCATGAGCATTCTATCTGTCATTATGGAATCTTCTGTTATTAGAGCTTGCGAGGAATTCTCTATTGAAGGATACATAGAATGGAGTTTAAGAATCAAAACATGTTTGAAAGCTCATCACTGCCTGATGTGGAAGGTGATAGAAGAAGGTCCACTGGCTATCTATGAAGAAAAGACTCGTATCACTGAAACTGGAGTATTAAAAGAGAACGTACTCAAAGATCCCAAAACGTATACATCTGAAGAACGACGTGAAGCAAACCTGGATGATTTTGCTAAAGGAATTATCTCTAGCATAGTTAAAGGAGTTAATCTGGCGAAAATCCAAGATTTGGATACTGCTAAAGAAATGTGGAAAGCACTACGTGAACTCAGCCTTGGATCAGAAGCCATGATCGAGAACAAGCTGTCGATGGCTTCCAACAAGTTCGATGACTTCAAGATGAGACCTGGAGAGACCATTCAACAAATGAAGAACATGTTTATTGAAATTTTACTGGAGGTATCTGCTTTCAAGAAAGATAAGTATACCCAGAGAGAAGAATCTCACAGTCATCAGAGCACTACCACCTAGCTGGGAGATCTATGCAGCCATGCAACCACTATGAGCTGATTTCAACATCCTCACCATTGAAGCATTGTTTGATCATCTAGCTGGTCATGAATGCGATAACTTTCAAAGCCAAGGTTGCAGCAGAAGAACCAGTTACACTTATAGCAGCAGAAGAGAGTTCTTATGACAAACTGCAGAAAAAATTTTCCATGATTGCAAAGAGAATGGATAAGATGGAGCCCAGATCGAGAAAGTATCGTAGGTTATACAAAGATAACAAGAACAAATACCAGAAGAGTAGAGACAAAGATCGATCTGACAGCAAACCTGATGTAAGAAGCTCTAACAAATCTACTAATTCCACTGATTATAGTTGCTATGGTTGTGGCAGAATAGAACACTTCAAGACAGATTGCTCCGACCTGTCCAAGAGTTAGAGAGAAGAGCTAAGAGCAAAAAGAGATCGTAAACTTAAAGCTCATCGCAAGGCGATGCTAGCAAAAGAAGACTCAAGCAGTTCAAGTCATTTCTCAGACAGCTAATCAGAGAACGATCACTACAAGAAATTTATAAATAGATAACACCACATAGATAACGGTATTTTTAATATACCGTTATCTATGAGCGTGTTTTTCAAATAGATAACAGTTAGTGTTATCTATATTAGTGTAACTTATGTTAATGATAACGGATTTTAATAAATCGTAATCTATATATATAGTTATAGTTAACAATTTTGCAACAACTGTTATCTTTATTAAGTGTTAGATAAACATTTTATAACGGTTAATAAATACTGTTAACAAATAATCGTTATTTATATGCATTTTTCTTTTTTAGACAAAATACATTATATAAATAAAGAACTTCTTATGAGGGATTGAACCTTGGTCTATTAAAAGTGTAAATTAAAATAAGTCATCTAAGCTACTACAAAAACTTGAAAAAATTGTAACATGTTATGTATTAATTCCAGATTTCAAAATTTTCTTTTTTAGACAAAATACATTATATAAATAAAAAAGTTCTTATGAGGGATTGAACCTTGGTCTATCAAGAGTATAAATACTCCAAAACCATCTAGGCTACTACTACAACTTGAAAAAAACGTAACATTTTATATATTAACTTCCAGATTTCGAAATTTTCTCTAGACAATTGCATTAGGCGGGTTTTTTCCCTCCCAAAACCCTATTCATCCACTCTCTTCCCCTTCACTTCCTCCCTTAGCCAAAGAGCACCTCTGCCACTCCGCTCTGCCCGTCGCCGTCGTCTGCTCTCCGGCCAGGTATGTTTCCTCCCTCCCCTCTCTCTATCTCATCCTATCTCTCTTACTAAGATTCCTCGATTTTATTCGAGCAGAGGTAGCTCATTTCGCCGCCGACCCCCTTCTGACCCCGTCGACCTTCCGCCACCGTTGCCTTGCCGTCCAGGTAGGTTAGCTACCATTCCTCTCTCTATTACACTCTTTCTGACTCTAATGAACCTCTGCACATCCCCCTCCCTCCAGTTGTATCCTCTGCCCAGCCCCTGCCGCCGCCGTGTATCTGCCTTGGTGTCACCTCTGCTGCACCTCCACCTCCGACTTCCCGTGCTCAGGTATAAGTTTCAAATTTTCATTTTGTTTAGTTTAATTAAAACAAAAATGGCTGTAATGATATTGTTCAAGCATATTAATGTACAGAATAAAGCATTAAGTTCCCATTGCAATAAAGCATGTAGAATTTCATTGTATAGTTGAGGTAGAGGCAGAAAACATATGTGAGACCACCATTGCAGTAAAGCTTCTATATCCTTTCTTCCTAATAATGCTTCTATATCCTTTTTCCATTTCAATATTTTTGTGTATATTTTTATACTTATTTATCTATTCTATTTTCTATTTAAAAAAGAATAATAAAATGTGCAGATTTAATATGAGATATTTCCTTAGGTAAGATCTTCAATGTCAATGTTCAAGTCTCTATTCCAATGTTATATTGCTGTGTAGCCTTTTCTCTACCATCTACATTACCATAACTTTGATTTAATTTCACAGCCTAAATATTATGTTTTTGGGGTTGAGGTGATAATGTGAAGTGTGCTAACCACATCTATTACATATTGCAGTGCAAGGAGTGAAATCTCCTTCAGCAGTAGTTATGAGAAAGGCTCTTCAGAAAGTAATTAGGAAGTGTTGAAGATGTTAACTCAGAAACTCTATGTATGTCTGAAAACATCTTTTCACTAAGCTAAGAGGTAGAATTTTTCTTGGATTTTTCATGTAGTAAATATTTCTAGTCATGTAAATTAATCAGTAGTGTTGTGTACTTGTGTTTGAACCTAGAACTTTCAATGAACTAACACTATTATATTAACCAGTGTATTTTTCTTTGGAGGATTTATATTCATTTCTTGTTCTGTTTTCTAGTATCCTTGGAATAAATATTTGTTCTCCAAAAATAAAAGAAATAAGAGATGTATATGGGATAAGCAGTATGTGACATGTTAAGAAGAAACAATGGCAATTTCCACATTAAATAATATCTCCATAGTGTTAACTATTACTTGGTCCTTTGTCCTCTTTCAATGAGCTTCACTCACACATGGTTTTTAGTTTTTAACGTCTGAATGTTAAAATGGTTTTGAAGTGATCATTTGGCAATAATGATGATGGGGTTATTTATGGTATTGGGGAGGGCAGGTGCTGATGATGAATGAATGATGACGTAGGAGTGATTTGAGTTATGGAGGGTTGAAGCTATAGATAATATTAGGTGTTTTATTTAGAGAACAAAAGAAGAAGAAATAGTCTGAAGGAAGCGGAATTTTTTTTCTTATAGAGTTGTATTACCACCTTAATATAGGTGCAATGGAATAATATAATTTCCCCCCTGCCACAATATTAAGAAGAGAACCAATATTGAAATAAATAAATTATTTGCTACTTTGATTCTTCACAATAAGTAGAGGTGCAGTTGATTAATTTTTTGTTGATACTTCAATTAATGTATAATTAATTACGGTGAATTTTGACTATTTAATTGTATCTAGCTCTCGGCTGGACCGTCGCTTCGCTTCAGGAGTCGCCGGTCTGCTCCACGCCGCACGCTAGCTCCAGGTACACTCAATATCTCAGATTTTAATTTATTGACCATGGTTTTATCTTTACTTGGTTGAATCTATCTTAATACTTTGTTGAGATGTACCTAGTCACCTTTTTTCCTACACTTTCTACTCTACTGCTGTTACTGTAAATCATAATGTCTATATCTCTGTCTGCTTCAAATATTTTATATTGGAATTTCTGATGATGTATGTGTACGGCAGAGAGTGAATGTGAAAAAAATATTATAAATATATTACTCCATTTGTAATGTCCTAAGTATTGTAGCCTATAATAATGGGGATATAGATACAACTAGCTATAGGTATTGATTGGAGTGTAGTAGCAGCATCGTGTGATTGTTAGTTAAGGGAGGGCTACGAGCATGGGTTTTGAAGGAAAATATTTACTTTTCTTCTTTCTTCACCCCACACATTGACATAGCCACCAAAAATAGAACATTTATTATAGAATTTAGAACATTTATAGGAAACAAGACATATAAATTTCTCCTTGTACTGCAGTACACGTTCTCATAATTATTCCATCGTCCACCCCCTTCCTCACCAGTTTAAATATCATATTCAACTAATTCTTCTTTATAGTACTAGTGTTTTCTATTTTAAATGATTTAATACTCGCTCCATTCACAATAATACTTATCACTACCAGCTTCTTCACTAAATTAGCCAACATGCTCATTTTGTTAATATTCTCACTGACCTCTTCAAAAGATCGAATCCAACCTGAAAATATCAAGAATATTTGAATATAACAGTTCATATTCTTATTTCTCCATACTCTTGCCACTCAAACTACTCAATAATATTTCTTTTATCCATAAACGTATATATACGAACTGAGAATCTTTTTTGGCCACGAGCATAATTGGATATCTTTCTGCATAATATCCATAGAAATTCGCAATAACCATGCTCTTATTGTGATTTTAACACTTTTAAAGAAATAATATTCCATATTAAATGCATAAATCTTCTAATACAATATAAAAGTATAATATAAACTTTTAATACTTATTTATTGGTTAGGTACATGATTGAATAACTACTTTATTGTTAAAATGGAAAAAACGTGGATGTCGATGAATAGATTATCGCAAGAGTATGAGCATGGAGTTGAAGCTTTTTTGAGATTCGCAGTAACAAATGGGTGTGACGAAAACTTATTGCCTTGTCCATGTGCAAAGTGTGCCAACACTATTAGTGTGGTAAGGGCACATCTAATATGCAATGGTATGGACTTGACGTACAAGAAGTGGATATGGCATGGTGAGGGAATGAGTTCTTCACAATCAACACGTGATAGTACTTGGATTAACAAAACTGAGACGTGTAGTGCAGACAATCCAATAGATATGATTCATGACGCATATGATGCATATCAAGATAATCCAAGTCATTGATTGACGATGCTCAGAAATCTCTATATCTTGGTTGTACTCAATTTACAAAATTGTCTGCTACAGTTAAATGTTACAACTTGAAAGCAAAATATAGCATGAGTGATAATTGTTTTAATGATATGATATGTCTGATGAAAGTTATGCTTCCACAAAGCAACGAATTGCCACCTTCTTTATATGAAGCGAAGAAAACTTTAAGCACATTAGGGTTAGAATATGAAAGGATTCATGATTGCCCTAATGATTGCATTCTATATCGGAAGGAATATAAGGATTCAAATGATTGTCCAACTTGTGGAGTGTCGAGATGGAAAGTAGATAAAAATAGCAAGTCTTTGTTTGGAGTGCCATCTAAGGTGTTGTGGTACTTTCCGCCAATTCCTAAATTTCGAAGAATGTTCCGAACTAAGGAAATATCGAAGGAACTTACTTGTCACGCCGATAATAGAAATCGTGATGGTTTTCTTCGTCATCCAGCTGATGCACCGGCATGGAAATTAGTAGATAACCAATGGCCTGATTTTGGAAAAGAACCAAGAAATCTTAGATTAGCTCTATCAGCTGACAATATTAATCCTCATAATCTGATGAATGCTAATTATAGTTGTTGGCCAGTTGTACTCGTCACGTACAACCTACCTCCTTGGTTATGCATGAAGAGAAAATTTATGATGCTAACTTTGTTGATATCCGGTCCCAAACAACCCGGAAATGATATTGATGTCTACTTGGCACCTCTAATAGAAGACTTGAAAGAGTTATGGGAGAGAGGCATCCAAGTATATGATGGATATCATGATCAAAGTTTCTTGCTTAAATCTGTTCTTTTGTGGACAATAAACGATTTTCCAGCCTACGGAAACTTGTCTGGGCATAAAGTAAAAGGATATAAAGCATGTCCCGTTTGTACGGATAACACTTGCTCTAAATGGCTGCATCTTGTTATGTGATATTGTGGGATGCTTTGTTCCAGCTAACAAAGTAAACATGAAATTTCCTTTATTATGGCTGCATCTTGTTATGTGATTTTGTGGGATGCTTTGTTCTAGCTAGGAAAGTAAACATGGAATTTCCTTTATTATGGCTGCATCTTGTTTTGTAACACCATTCTGTTTCTTTTGATTCGTCTTTGGTTGAATTTCTGCATTCTATGTTCGTTGTGTTCAATGATCAGGGCTTGTTAAGCATGAAGTTGTTGTTTCTAAATTTTTAATCTTTGTGTTGTTTATTGATAATTATTTAATAGCATTCATATTACTTTTCAGGTGCAATGTGAAGAAATTTTTTTGTGAGCTTCATGGATGATAGTAGCTAGTGTTGGAATATATTTTGGCATATATTTAGGTGCATTGTAAAGACGAACTATGACTTATAAAACGAGTATACTTTTGTTTCAAGCACATTTGCTATATTTGGCTTGTACATACTTTTGTTGAATATTTGCATGGTTGAATATATTTTAAACAGGTTTAATATGATATTATTTTGTGTCTTTCGTTATATTATTAATTGTTATTTTTTTAATATAAATTGAATGATAAGAAATTTGAATATTTAAGATAACGATACAAAATCGTTATCTAAGTGACCAAAAGTGTAATCTAAAGATATAATACGTAGTATATATATATATGTATAACAAGCATTTTATAACGCTAAACAACTGTTAACTATATGACTAATAAGTGTTTTCTAAACTAACAATACAAAGCGTACAAAATACATTACATAACGCTAACAACTGTTATCTATATCTTTAAATAGATAACGTTATTAAATCGTTATGTACATGGAAAAAAAACGTAATCTAAGTGAAAAATAGATTACATAAAAAATTTCAATGGATAACGATTTGGACTGTAATGTAAAGTACATATAGATAATGGTTATATTACGTTATGTTTACATTATGTTACGTTATCTATGTACAGAATAGATAACGGTACCGAGCATTATCTATGAGCGTGTGCACAATAGATTACAGCAGTATATATAACATATTTTTGCACGTATAAATAACGGTATTTCGCCGTTATCTATGAGCGAATTTCTTGTAGTGGATGAAGCATTCTTGGCACATGATCAAGAAGAATATTGAGATGAATGCTACATGAGAATCGACAATGGACTTGATCAGAATGAGGTAAATTCACATGTTTCTACTTCATCTAACAAACCTGTATATGATTCTTGTAATGAAGATGAAGCTGAAGTCTCTTGGGAAGAGATCAATGAAATGCTCAAGAGCTACAAAAGTTTGAAGAAGCTATTTCAAGATGTCATCAAGGAGAATGACAAGCTAAATGAAGTAGTAAAGATTCTCAGTGAAGCCAATACAAAGTTCTCTACAAAAGTGAATGATCTCGAAAAACATATCAAAACAAAGGATGAGGAAATCTACTCACTCAACTCAAAGGTCAAAGACTTGATAACCAGAAAGGAAGTAGTAGAGAAGAAACTACAGAAGACAAGAGAGAACATGAGTAAAATCACAAGAGCGGCGGACGTGTCAATATGATCGTAGATATGAAAAATAAAAACAGATCAAAAGCTGGCTTAGGTTATATTGGAGAATCAGATTCAACCAAGTTCGTAGTTGAAAGACAAAAGATACCAGATCAAATTGTTAATCTGAAAAACAAGAAGAACCAGCCCCGGAAGATGATGGTGAAAGAAGCATGAGATAAAGAGTATTATCAGATTAAAGGCAAACCTACTCAGTACGTCAGAACAGATAGGAACCAGAACTAGAAAGCTCATACCAGAACACCATCAACAAGGAAGAACAAGATCAACATGGACAATGTTGAAAGGAACCATCCATCTGTCTGCAAAGCCATCTCAAGAACAGATGACTCAGGGAGATAGATCACATGTTATATTTGTGTTTCTAACACTTAGTTGATTTGAGTTCCAAAAGGAACATTTGCTACTAACTAAGCGCCCAATCATTGAAAGGGTTGCTAAGTCTTGGTAATTGCAGGATGAAAGAAATGCAAGAAGGAGTCAAATATCACGAGGATCAATCTGGATCATTGATAGTGAATGTTCAAAGCATATGACTTGTGACAAGAACTTACTATCAGATTATGTAGAGAAACAAGGTCCACAGGTAACCTTTGGTTGTAACTCAAAAGGTTATACCATAGGATATGGTAATGTTAAGATTGGCAAGACTACTATTTTAAATGTTTCTTATGTTGAAGGTCTTAGTCATATCTTATTCTCTGTTAGTCAATTTTGTTCTAATAGTAATCAGATTATTTTTTATGCTGAAATTCTTCTTACCGAAAAATTGCAGGACAAGTTATACATTGTGCAATGGATAAACCAGATCGAGACATTTTTAGTCACTAAGAAAATCTCAGAGACAAGCTGGTTATGACACAAACGACTTAGCCATCTGAATTTCAAGTCTATCAACAAGATTGCAAGAGAGAAGCTAGTCGAAAGATTACCAGATGAAGTATATGATAAAGATCATATCTGTGAAGCATGCCAAATTGGGAAGCAGACCAAGTCATCATTCGCTAGCAAAGCAGCTCACTCATCTACCAGAATATTGGAATTATTACATCTAGACTTATTTGGCCCAATAACGTCATTAAATATCAACGGTAGAAATTATACATTAGTTATTATTGATGATTATTCAAGATATACGTGGGTTATCTTTTTGTTTAAGAAAAAGGAAACATTGGAGAAGCTACCTGAATTTTTCAACAAGATTACTCGACAAAAGGAGACCATCAGAACAGATTGGGGAATGAAGTTTCTAAACTAGAAGATCAAAGCATATTGCAAATAGATGAGTATCACTCATCAAACATCAGCCGCAAGAAAACCTCAACAGAATGGAGTTTTTGAAAGGCGGAACAGATCACTTAAAGACGCAGCACGCACCATGCTAAATGAGAAAAATTTGCCAAAGAAGTTTTGGGCAGAAGCTATCTACACAACGTGTTACACACAGAACAAATCAGTCTTCACTCTCAGACATGGAAAGACTCCATATGAGATCTGGAACAACAAAATCTTATTGTCCAGAATCTTTATTGTTATTTATTGTTATTTAACTTAAATAACAATCGGCTAATCTCTCCAGAACATGATACATGTTAATTTGGTTACGCTGATTAAGTGTGGTTTCGACATCATCAAAAAGGGGGAAATTGTTGGGAACCCCACAGATAATTTAAGTTTTGATGATGTTCTCTCGAAAACACACTTGGTATTATTCATGTTCCATATCATTTCTATTTGGTTTCTATGTACCAGAAAGTTGGAGCAAGACAACTTTAACAGAAAGTTGAACCAGAGAGCTTCAAACAGAAAGATGAAAGAAGTCTCAAACAGAAAGCTGAAGCAAGTCAATTTTGACAGAAAGTTGAACCAGAAAAGTCTCAGACAGAAAGTTGAAGAATGTCAACTATAACAGAAATTTGAATCCAGAGACTTAAACCAGAAAGTTGAAGAATGTCAACTATAACAGAAAGTTGAATCGTTGAAAGATGTCAACCCATACAGAAAGTTGAACCAAAAACTCTTAACCAGAAAGCTCAACCAGATCAACACTCAAATACTGAAATCAGATGAAATGTCTCTGAGAACCCAAAGTCTCAATAATTCCCTCGCTCCACAAAAGGAATGGAATCAATCAAGACCAGAAAAGGAAAGCTATCTGTCAAACGATCTGCTTACCATATTTGGAAGATTCGGTCAAACGGATTAGAACCAAGAGCTTGGTATGAGACATTGTCAACCTTTCTGCTGGAGTCAGGCTTTCAAAGAGGCTCAGTTGAAAAGACTTTCTTCATCATCAAAGTCAAAGAACATATCATTTTAGTATAAATCTACGTTGATGATATCATTTTTGGATCTCAATCTAATTATATGTGTGATAAGTTTGCTGACCTGATGAAGAACAAGTACCAAATTTCCATGATGGGCGAAATGAATTTCTTCTTAGGCTTGTAGGTGAAGCAGCTACCTGATGGTATCTTCGTACACCAAACAAAGTAACAGGACCTGATCACAAAATTTGGAGTTACAAGACAATAAACCTGTCAAGATTCCAATGCAAACCAATGAGAAGATAGATCCAGATCCAGAGGGAAAACCATCAAATATAACTCAATACAGGGGTATTATAAGGTCATTATTATACCTAACTGCTAGTCGATCTGACATTACTTTTACAGTTAGAGTATGTGCAAGATACCAGGCCAACCCCAATGAATCTTACATGGAAGTAGCCAATAAGATATTATGATATCTCAAAGGCACAATACACATAGGACTATGGTATCCATGTGATGATAATTTTGAGCTAGCAGGTTACTCTGATTCAAATTATGCATGGTGTAAGCTAGATAGGAAGTCAACTTCTGGAACGTGTCAGTTTCTTGGAAACAAACTGATTTCGTGGTTCTCAAAAAATCAAACCTCCATGGCTACATCAACAACAAAAGCAGAGTACATGGCCGCTGGAAGCTGTTGTGCCCAGATTCTATGGTTTAAACAACAGCTCAAAGATTATGAGATCAACGTGAAAGAAATACTTATATTCTGTAACAGCTCGAGTGCTATTGCTATTACACGGAATCCAGTCTTACATACAAGATGCAAACATGTGGATGTGAGACATCACTTTATAAGAGATCATGTGGAAAGGAAGCATGTGAAGATTGAGAAGATACACACAGATATACAACAAGCTGACATTCTAACAAAGGCATTACCAGAGGAAAGGTTCAAGATGTTATGTGGAAAACTAGGGCTGTTAAGCTTGGATGTAAGAAGCAGATCGATAGCAGATCACTAAATCCAGATCGCTCAACAGATCATCAGAATGCAGATCACCAGACAAAGATTGATATATGCAGTTAACTGGATACAGTTCATTAGAATCAGATCACTTTGCAGATCACTAGGAACAGATTGGCAGAAAACAACTCACTAGAAAGAAGGAGTACAGATCACTTCAAACACCAGATCACTTGTACAACAAGATTAGTCATGCCACGTGGAAATTAATTTTCCATAAAAGATTTTTTAATCAAGGGGGAAAATCAAAAATTCGTATTGATTTATGATAATTACCGACTAAACCTTAGAGTATACGCTATTTATCTGACAAGATTTGGTAAATCTTACATAATTGTAATGATTATTACAGGTATTGGAAAGTATAATCGAGGTAAATCATTACCCAAAATAAAGAAAGAAAGTTGCAGAGGCGTAAGAGAGATGACACGCGTCCAAATCTAACCTTAGGTATCCATCGCGTGTATCAAATGCACTCAAGGCGGAAATTCTCAAGAGATAAAGCGGGAAACTAAAAAGGGAGAATTTCATCTCAACCCTCAATGCTTTACTGATTAATCTTAACCGTTCAACTTTCACTTATATATGTGTGTTTTTTATTCTGTAACTGTTCACTTTCACCTTCACCGAGCACTTAAGCGATTTAAAGCCTTCAAACTATCTTGCAAACTCTTTCAAATCATTTCAAACCTTCAAATCTTTTCGAAAATGGCACCATCAAGTTTGAAGTTCCCTGAATGCGTAGCAGAAGTTCAAAAATATCTTTCACCCGAACCCTCTGATGTTTTCAACACTCACGGCTTCAAAAAGATTGAGGAAATTTTCGCAATTGTCAAGAAATGTACAGTTTTTTGATGATTATATGTGCTTATATTCTATATTTTATATGTATTTATGCGTTAATGAAGTTTTGTAAGCATGATATGAGTTCATACAATTTATGGAATTGCATTACTGTTTATCTTCGCATACTATGTTTTAGCTCTATACCTTCTTGCTATACATGTTTAGATTATGATGATTCATGTATTTGCTTTATCGTTCTATCTGTTTGATTGAACGTCTAGAAGTAAGAACTTTGTTAGAATATATGCAGAATTTTTGGAAATTACTTCATGATATTTATCGTGTTCTTGATGGAAATGGATAAATTTGATATATTTTGCTTTTAAGTTGGATAATTATATTTTATTTAACTGCTTTATCTGTATTTATGGTTTCACAACATTGTTACAGTCCACCCAGATATGTATTTGCCTAAGTAGGTTGCCACCTTCTATCTGACTTGGGAAGATGAAAAGGAAGGGCACGAGGCAAGTGTTCTGATGCCCATTGGAGATGCAGATGATTCAACATGCCGTTAGACTGAAAGATGAAGGGATGGATTTGTCAGAGATCACCAAAGCACAACTGCAAGAGACAGTGTAGAGGATGATGATCATTCCCATGACCTACAGTGGAAGGATGTTCCACAGATCGCTCCTTTCACCTGAATTCAAGTTACTGTTTGAATTTGTGCAGAGGATCTTCATGGTGCACTGTGGATCCTACGACCAGGTCACCCCTGAGAAGATGAAGATTTTAACAGCTGTGGTACTTAATCTGAAGGTTAACTGGAGTAGAATTCTATTTGATTTATTGGCTATGGAAGCCAGATTGGTTATAGAGACTAATGATAATTCAGACCAGATAGTCGAATTGGTGGTAAAGAGGAATCTGAGGCATTCCACCAAGATCAGTTACATGATTGAGAAGTTTTTCAAAC
The DNA here is from genome assembly GCA_026898415.1 of Leonotis leonurus. Classification (NCBI taxonomy): domain Eukaryota; kingdom Viridiplantae; phylum Streptophyta; class Magnoliopsida; order Lamiales; family Lamiaceae; genus Leonotis; species Leonotis leonurus. The sequence continues at coordinate 72,923 of JAPKLX010000338.1, read as the reverse complement.
AACAAGTCTGGAATGGATCAATTTCATTCAACACACAGCTCACTCTGCCTAAGAAGCAATACCAGCTCGAGATGTCCTTAGGCCTATCACCTGCTTTGTTCAATAAGGTCAAAGATGATGTACACATGAGGCATCTGATGGAGATGGGGAGCTCAAACCCAACCTGGGTAGCTCCATCCAAGGGGGAAGAGAAGAAGAAAGACCTCAAGGAGAAGAAGGAGAAGAGGAAATCAGAGAAGAGGGCGAGCTCTTCCAAGACAGAGACTTCTTCCACTACACAACAACCTAAACATAAGAGGAGGAGGTTGAGGAAGCAGCAACATGCCTCACTAGAAGCAGAATCTCAAGACCCAGATCAAGAGATTCTCCATGATGTTATGCCTAAAGAGATTCTCCATGATGTTATGCCTAAAGAGATTCTCCATGATGTTATGCCTGAATCTTCTTATGATCCTAGGCAGGAGAAGGACTTCTCACCTGCTAGGACATCAACACCCTCACCAGATCATCTGGAGAAGATAATTGAGGAAGAAGAGGAGGAAGAAGTTGATGAAGAGACAAAGAAGAGAAGACAAGCTGAAGAAGTAGTCAAGCTGTTGGATAATGAGGCAGATCACTCTGTACTCCAAGATTTTTCAGGGATTCAGCTGACACCTGAGAGCTATGGTGCAGCTCGTCGTGTTAAGACATATCTTATGATCAAGGACAACGAATACTACGTTCTTAACGCATTGCTGATAGTCAGATCAATTGAAGAATTGAAAATTGAGGAAGCAACTCTCCTGAGTATCTTTCAAGTTGCTTCTGTTACTGATATACGGGAGTCATACCACCAACATATTTTAACTATTGCTAAACATGAAGCCAAACTGCTCAAAGTTGATCAGAAATCATTTTATGTTGATAAAATGGATTTCTTTGAAAATGTACCAGACACGGACGATGAAGCAAAAGAGGAGGCTAGGGAGGAGCCATCTGCTCACCCTGATATTGACATGGAGAACCGAGATGTAAAATTGGACCAACCCACTACTTTAGCCACACCAGCACAAGAATAAGCAACACCATCAATAGCTGAACAGCAACAACCAGATCAACCCCAATTGACACAAGAAGAAGCAGCTCAACCAATAGTTGAACTAAAAAGGGAGAAGGCCTACCAGACACCCTTCTCGCCACCAAGAGCAGATCAACCATCACCACCAGCTCAGTCTACAACTCAGGAAAAGAAGAAGACACCATTCAAGACATGGTCTCTGTTTTTACAGAAGAGAACACCAGAGACCCTTGGGTAGCTGAAGGAGATCAGAGAGAATGAGAGCTAATCAAGAGAGGATTTATTCTTAATCGATATTTTCTGAAGGAGCCTGCTTACTCAGAGCAACCTGTTAATGAAGATTTCCAAATATATTTGGATAACTATAAGGAGAAGGAGGTTGTACAGAGGATCAGAGCAGCAGCTCAAGGAGCAAAGGTGCAGATCAAGGCACCAGTCAAAGAATACATGGAGTGCCCTCTGATTCCAGGGAGCACTGTGCCAGACAAGACCTACATTCTGAACTGCATTAACATGATAGCCTAGGTCAAAGGATACATGATTGATAATCACGACCCCAACTACGCCAGAGTTAGAGATGAGATATATGAGAGCATACAGATGACCTCTGATGCCCAAAAGAAGAAGATGGAGGGAAAGCAATGCAAGGGTAGCAGATGGTTTGGATGAATTTTCAAATTTTTCACTACTATTTGTTGCTACTTTTTACTTTTGATGTTCTGGACCATTTCCGTAACCTGTATGTTTTGAACTGATCTGATATATAAATTGAACGGGTTATCTGATGACAATCACTCTTTTTCCAGAACTCATCTTATTGCTTTCTATTCGTTATAAATAATAACGAAACCTAACCCTTCTGGTAATTTAAACCGGATAGCTCCTATTGCTTTACTTAGGGTTGTGTTGTAAAGTGTGGTTTCGACATCATCAAAAAGGGGGAAATTGTTGGGAACCCTTACAAAATTTTATTTTGATGATGTTCTTTTGACACACTTAGATTTATTTTATGTCTCGCTTGCTAGACTCAGCCTGCTCAATATGTAACAAATCACTACATTATCAAGTGAACCTAATAGAGAGCAAGCCTGTTTTATTTAGACTAGGTTAGCGGATGACTAAAATGTAAAGGACTCAAATAATTTAAGGATTTTGTCCTATATGATGTCATCTGGTTAGATAGTCTTCTAGATTTACGAAGCAGATCAGCTCACCTGATGTAAGCAGACCACCTGATGAAGGTCACTCAATCTGGACCAAACCTGAATTCACCCAGTATTGACACCATCTTTTGGAACAAACTTTGGACCAAATCACCTCGCTGGCAGTGAACCTGTCCTGGTTGACCAAACCAGCGAGGAAGAGTGAACATGTCCCTTACAGATCACAGATATAGAGACTTGGTGAAACTTCAGATATGCAATAAGTCATCTGATAGTTTCTACCCAGTCATCTGATATTTATCTAAGTTATCTAGTATATAATGCGTCACCTGATGTACTTAGAGAGAATCCCATCCCTATGCCACGTTACCAGATCTTACGAAGATGGAAAGAGAATCAATCAAGAGATCAAGAAGGAAGGTGAATCAATCGAAGCTCAAAGAAAGGAAAGAGATCAATCAGCTATCTGCTTTCCATAATCAGAGAGATTCAGTCAACCATTCCTACAAGGCAAGAGGATCAAATTAGGGATTCATATCTTTGATTGACAATCAACATTTATTACACGCCAATCAACCTTAACGGTCAAAATTTCAAAATTTGCACCGATAAAAGTTTCGAACAAAATCTGGAGGAGTACTGATGAACATACGAACTTATGCACAAATTTCAAAGCTGAAACTCTGCCAATAAATCTACTCTACCATTGAAGAATTCAACAAGGAGATTTCACAAATCCAGATCGTGTCCAAGCCGTTCGTGATCAAAGTCACACCAACCTCGATTTCAAGTCTATCTTATCGAGAAGGAGGAAGATATCTTCGCTAGCTAGTAGTTTTCTAGTGGATTAACGTGAAGGTATTTTGTAGTAGATTTATTTGCAAGTTGTAAGGGACACGACCCTATTCGTGCATAAGTTTCATTCTAGTTTTGATTGGATTGTGGATGTAGGCGATCTCGCGAACTACGTAAAATAATTGTGTTATTTACTTTACGCATTTATTTTCAGTTGTTTATTCTAACCCAACACTCGCATTCAAATTAGCATTGATTTAATCAATCTCTTAATATATTTGACTAAGTGTTTCAAAAGGTTTTCTAATAAAGAGCAACAAATTAATTACACCATATTTCGCACACTACACTCTATTGGATATCAAGATCACTCTTGCTATCTGCTTAGCGTAACACATCAGAGAGAATTTATCTGGACAGCTCACTAGACGATCTGGTGGTGAACCTGGTAGTCAACCTGATCTGTCAAACTTAGCAATCTCCTTTCGAGAAATCTTAAATCTCTCTAGATAAATTGTCAAGTAAACTGAAAAGTTTGTATTTGGTGTATTCTCCTCATACACCAAATCTTGCTCTTTCGGGACCAACACATATCATTACTTGTCCTATTGAAACAATTTCCAATACTTTTCATTGAATCTCAATTCCGCGTAGCCCCCTGTAGGGCATTATATTTGCTTTGGCCCATATCTTTTGCTTTTGTTGGTCCTAAACCCATTATCATCTTCATTTGCATGCATGGTTTTTTTTTTCTCCCAATGAGCTTTTACATGCTATTATGGCTTTTATGCATTGGCTTAGTGGTGGTACAACTTAAGAGGTTCTAAGGCTGCCATCCATGATATGGATCATTCATGGCATGATTCTTGATTTTCCCGCCATGGTGCTGTTAGGGTTTGTATACCTCAAAGCATGCTTTATACTTAGACGATATATCAAATTTGTTCTCTGTTTCATTTTAATGAGAATAAATGTTTCTATCATTGGTTTGTTATTTATTATCTTTATATATTATTTCAAACAAGTCCATTTACTGCAATTGTAGACTGCGTGGTGGATCGATGATCACAGAAGGTAACACAGTTAAATCCTTTGTAATATAAAGCTCACAATTTAGACAGACTTGGACAGTCTAGTCAGTAAAGGCTTTGGTATCATTTGATGCGAGAGCTGACCTTAGCCCGCAGAATGATATCGGTATGTATAAGCTGATACACATGCTTTGCGTATACATATTGACAGGTTTCACAATGAGATAAGTTCTATGTGCTGTTGCTTAGAACGAGGTCTCGAAAATTAGTCATTTCTTAATCTGTGACGATGACATTAGTATATGCAACTGATTAAACTCTGCTTTGATTCATCTACGCTTGCGGGTTTTTCGTAACCCTAAATAGTGATGTCTTGGGCGGTAGTGATTGACTTAGCTAGAAGTGCTCGATTGTCAGTCGCACAAAATTGCATCTCGATTAACACGAGTTGATTAAATCCGCGTGAGACGTTCATAAAGGTTTATTGCATAAGAAACCCGACCTGTTGGAATTTATTCCGTATGTAATAATTAAGGTCTGAAACGGATCACTTGCAAATAAATATATTAATTAATTATGAGTTGTCAGCGAACAACTAATTAATGAATTTAGTAAATCTTAAATGCGGGAAATAATTAATGACAAAAAGGTTATATCCATAATTTGGATGAAATAAGATGAGTTCAATATTTGTCCTATAGTGGAGCCGATAAATAGTTATAATTGAATTACACGTTATTGCATTTCCATAGAGTAATTAATTTGAAGTTAAAATTAATTAATTTAAGTCTAAGTTGGACCAAACAATTAATTAAATTTAATTGGGCCCAAAATGACTTGAAAATTAATTTAATTAAGTTATGAATTTGACTAAGTCAAATTAATTTTGAATTATTCAAAATTCAAATTTGAATAATAGATGAAATTGTAAAGAGATAAAAATGGGAATTGATTCTATTATTTGAGATCTTATTCATTCACCTTAGAAACCCTAACCTAACCCAAAATATTTATAGATTTAGTACAAGAGAGGGCCGAAAGTTCTCTTCCTCTTACACCATATTTTCGGCCACCCCTAGAGAGATTCATCTCCCAATTTTAAAAAATTAATAGTATTCAAACACTCTAATTTTTGTTCTTGTTCTCTTCAATACTTGATAGAATATTGCCAACACGATATTCAAGTAGTAGATCGAGAATATGTTAGAAGTTTCCAAGGTCAGATTCGAGGAGATCAAGAGGAGATTCCTACGGTGTGGATTGCGGTGCGTTGTTAACGATTCAATTCGTTTATCCACAAGCGAAGGAATAGCAAAAGAGAAGGTGTAATTATTTTGTTCTGCAATTATATTTTCTTATGTGGTATTATGTGATGAATAATTAATTATTCATGTGATTAATTAAACATGTGGATCCTGTGCATTTATGAGCCCCTCATACGGGTTCTATCAGGTGCTATAAAAAGGGAGGTTTGAGAGCTCATTTGAACGCACCAACTTTGTCTCTCTCCTCTCTCCTTTAACTATATTATCATATTTCATTTTTAGGAGTATTATTATTTTGCTCGATTCTTTCCCCCCATCAAGTTCGCCGGTGATCTTTCGAATTTCAGTGCTGATTTCGAGAGGGACGTAGAAATTTTATATTTGGGGATGATACGTTGAACCTTGAGCACTAGCTGGGGCGTATCTCATCGTGCAGATAGAGACCTTCCTTGACTGACTATTTTTAATTATAGTGTTGTAATCTACAAGCATTGTAATCTTCGTTTCTCGATTTGATAAAAGTTTTTTTTTTGTTTTATTATCAACAAAGGTAACCAACATCTAATACATTATGTTTTTGTATCCCAAAATCATAAGAAAAGAAAGCTAAATCACACAAGGAAAGTTTAGTACAACAATATCGTTCTGCAAGGTTTCTGATAATATTCAAATTCAAGACATTTGGTTATAAGAATATACAATTCATTAATCATTAGAAGGTGTTCATTAATATTGTAATTGTCCATAATTAGACATATGTGTAAATAAATTGGAATAGGGTAAAGAAAATGAACTACTAGTAGTCTAGAGAAAATTAATTTTTAAGAATATTGAACACGCTAGATGCGAGTAGGAATCACAATATTATCCAGCCTGATCTTATGCCAACTAGACAAAAATGGGTCGGCCCAAGTCCATGATGGAACCCTATTGAAATGGCTCATTTTCGCAGTATCATGAGGTCTGATATTTCAAAACAATGAAATGTGAATACAAAGAACAAACCCTAGACATGCTCCTCTGAATTCGAAATTCATAATTTTCATCGTAGTAATTGAACTGATGTTGTATGTAATCTGATTTTTCACGATCTTAATCACAAATGAAAGTTCAACATTTGGAAAATTCTATCTATGACCCGCCTATAGTTCATATACCGTGTGGTTATATTCTAATGAACATTTACTATAGAGGAGTGACGGAAATTCGAGGCTTGTGATGCTTCATTATTGATGGCCAACACCCCTATTTATAGGTTAGTCAATGAATAGACACAAGTTAGTACAATGTGCAACTTATCGGCATTCTTTTTAGCACATGTGATTATCGGTATTATTTATATTAAGTTGACTAAGATTATTATTAAGAGTTTCTGTTTAGCGTATTGTTCTTCATCCGTGTGTGGAACAGATGATACTTGATCTATCCCCCCTTTACGAGAGCTTTCCCCCTCAACAGGTTGATACTCCTCGTCTTGATCTGCTAGACTCCATCTTAAGATACCTTTTAGTGTTTTATCTGTGGAATTCATCAACCTTATTTTGTTCAGTGTTTGCATATGTAGATGAGATAGGTTCTCTGTACAAGCAAATAGATTCATCGAACATAATATGTGTTGGGAACCCTCGTAAATTAATTTAGATGATGTTATTTTGAAACAACACTTAGACTTATTGCTTTCGTTCTGATTATCAGAGTTAACTTGCTCTACATGTAACAGGGAGATCACTCTCAAGTTAGTAAACCTAATAGAGAAGCAAACCTACTTCTTTATTTCTAGCGTTGGTACATTGTAAAGACAAATGTTATCTTATAAAATCTTATCAATAGAAAACCAACTCTTATAGACCATGTTAGCTGATGAAAACCTCGTAAAGGACCAGAACACTTCTAAGTAGTCTACCATATAAAAGTCATCTGTGTTAGATTAGTCTTTTGGAACACGGAAGTACTCAAGCAAACCTGATGGAAGCAGAACACCAAACAAGATTTGATCATACATGGACCAGATCACTTTGAAGGAAAATACCTGGACCAGATCACTTTGAAGGAGCACACCTGGACCAGAACACTAGGATGCAGAACAAGTAAATGTTGGGTATACAATGCGTCACCCAACCTTTGCTTAGTAATCTAATATATCTCAAGTCATCTAGTATACAATGCGGCACCTGATGTATTTAGAGATATTTTATCCTATCTGCCACGTCATCATATCTTCAAAGGAGGAAGGAGATCAATCAAAAATCTATCAATCAATCAAGGAAGATCTCAGATCGTTCTCTACAAGGAAAGAAGGATATAATCAAGGAATCAGATCCTAGATTACCAATCAAACAATTAATGCTTGTCAATCAACCAACGGTCGGAATTCAAATTTTGACCCTATAAAAATATCGAACAAAATCTGGAAGATGTACAAGAGATTCATCAAGTTCAAAGAGTTGTTACTCTGCCCAGAAATCTCCTCAACTGTTGAAGCATTCTACGACGAGATTTCAACTCCTGATTCTGTTCGAAGGCCATTAGTGAACATTGCATTTCTTAGCCAAACTCGATTTAAGTCTGTTTTATCGAGGAGAGTAATTTCTTCACTAGCTTAGTATTTTTCTAAGTCGATTAACGTGAAGAGATTGTAGCAGATTATTCCACAAGTAGTAAGGGACGCGACCCTTATTCGTGCATGAACTTCCGTCTAGTTTTGATTGGAGTTTGTGGCTCGTACTCAACGAGTATAAAGAAGCGTGAACATCTTAGTAGTAGATTTCTGATCAATTTGATTGGACCGTGGACGTAGGGGATTTCCCGAACCACGTAAAAACAACTATGTGATTTACTTTCCGCATCCTTTATTTTCAGTTGTTTTGATTCTCTATCCCGGCACTTGCACGATCATTATCATTGTTTTAATCAATTGCTAATATTACTTGGCTAAGTCTTCAAAAAGGTTTTTCATTAAAAATAGCAACCAACTAAATGCACCATCTTCCGCACACTACACAACTTGAGCTCACTGATCACTTCAGTTAAAGCTCTTATGTGTAACTCACTTAAGAGAGAACATGTTTGGACAGATCGAGTCAACCTAGTGGTGAACCTGATCTGTCATCATAAGCAATTTCCCAGTGACAAAGCCTACATCTCTTAGTAATTTACCAAGTAAACCAAAAAAGTTGGTATTTGGTGTATTCCCCCCATACACCGAACCTTGCTCTTCCGAGACCAACAATATGAGGTGTGACTTCTACGACAAGACTTGTTATTAAAAAATTTATAAACTTTACTAATCTCATAATATCCTAAGAACATTACTGTATCAACTTTGTTGTCAAAAAGTTTTTAATTGAGATTTCTCATTGTTATGAATGTAACACTTACAACAAAATGAACAAATATATTTAATGTGAGGCTTCCTGTTATTCAACAACTCGTATGGAGTCTTCCTCGACAAGTAGTGATAGCTGATATGTTCTGTGTGTAGCAAGTTGTGTTGATTGCTTCTACCCTGAACTTCTTTGGTAGATTTGTCTCGTTAAGCATTGATCTAGTTGTTTTTTTCTGTGATTTGTTGTGACATTCTACCATGCTATTTAGTTGCGATGTGTGATCAGCTAAAGTTTGATGTATTATTCTCATCTTGTTGCAATAAAATCAAGCTCTCCCGTAAAGAGATTGCTTAAGTATGACTAATCAGATCGATAACCAGTCTGTCCAGATTAACTCTCTATTGTGATAAACACTTGGTAGATAACAAGAGTGATCTTGTTATCTAACAGAGCGTTGTGTGCGGAATATGGTGGATTTAGTCCATGATCTTTATTAGAAAATCTTTAGAAAACTTAACCAAATATATTAACAGATTGATTTAGAATGCAGATTGAATGATCGTGCTGATTAGTGAATAAAACAACTGAAAGTAAAGATGTGTAAAGTAAATAACACAGTTGTTTTTACGTGGTTCGGGAAACCCCCTACGTCCATGGTCCAATCCAAATCGGATTAGATATCCACCACTAGGATACTCTCTTCTTTATACTTGCTAAGAACGAGCCACAAGTTCCAAACACAATCTGGTTGAAACTTATGCACGAATAAGGGTCGTGTCCCTTTACAACTTACAGTATACTACTGTAACAGAATATCTTCAATGCCACCTAGGGATATCCACCACGACAGCCATTCGATCATAATAAACTCCAACATAATTCAGGATGGAGGACTCAGAATAACTCAACATGAAGAGGATAAAATCAGGAACAAGGATCGGGATCGAATTTTCCCATTCGCCAAACACCACCGCAGTATTACCCACCTCAACATGGTTACTATCAACAGCCCCCAACGCAGTATTACCCACCTCATCCTGGGTATTACCAGCAGCCTCCACCATATTTTCAGCAACCTCCATCACAGTTCCAGCAACCTTCGCCATAGTTCCAGCAGCCTCCACAACAGTTTCAGCTACCCTTCTTGCCAACATCACGGCCAACTGCTCCACCTAAATCTGCGCTGGAAGATAGATTGGCCGCTTTCATGTAGGAAAGTAAGTTGGCAAAGGAAGCTCAAGAGGCTACGATCAAGCGCCTCGAGAATCAAGTGGGGCAAATATCTAGTACTGTGAGTCAGATACAGCAGCAAAAGACATGAAGGATATCGGGACAGGGACATTCGCCACACCAGGTGTAAGCTATTACTATTCTTCGTAGTGGGAAGAAGGTGGATAATAAGGTGAAACCGCCGGACATTCCAGAGGAGGAAGTAGTCAAGGAGAAGGAGATGGAATAGAAACAACACGCTGTTCAGTTGCACAAGATGAAAAATCCGTAAAAGCCGCCAATTCCTTTCCTGAGCAGACTAAAGAATGAGAAGCTGGAACGGAAATTAAAGGACTTCTACAAAATACTTTCTCAAGTGCATGTGAATTTTCCACTACTAAATGTCATTCGAAATGTCCCAGCCTATCTCAAGTTTTTCAAGGAGCTTGCATCAAAGAAGAGAAGATTCGCAGATGATGAGTCTGTTATGGTATCTGAGGTGGCAAACTCCATCATGCAACAACCTCTCCCAAAAAAGCAATGCAACCCAGGTAGTTTTTTATCAATATTACCTTGGGAAATGGTAAGACTGTCACAGGTATTCTAGATTTAGGTGTTGGTATTAATCTCATGTCCTTCTCAATTTTTAAAGAACTAGAGTTAGGAGAATTAAAACTCATTTGCATGAGCCTTCAATTAGAGGACCGCTATGTTCGGTACCCTAAGGGAATTATTGAGAACATCCTTGTAAGTGTGGGTGGTTTAATTGTGCCTATGGATTTTGTTGTGCTCGAGATATGTGATATACATGAGAATGGTCAAGACCACACACTGTTGTTAGTGAGACCTTTTATGGCCACTACTAACACCATAACTAATGTTAAAAATGAAAACATTCAAATGTTAGTTTTATAAGAAACAGTATCATTTTCTGTGCATAAGAACAAAGCGATGTCATCTATAAATTTCATTCAAGATTGTGCATTTATTTATTATGTAGATGCCTTGGCCGAGATTTATGTTGTGCAGGATTCCAGTTTGGAGGAAGCATTCGAATGATCGAAAGACTTGGAAGAGAGCTTCAGATCGGAAGCCGAAGTCGCAGCGGTCACTAGCCCTCGGCTCTGTCCACCCTTCCAGCACGCTAGGGTAGCGACCGCTATCCCCCAGCGGCCTCTACCCCATCCCTCTGCCCTCTCATACAACACGCAAGGGTAGCGACCTCTACCCCCCCAGCAGCCGTTGCCCTAGCAGAAATCCCATTCTTTCTTCCTTTCCTCTGCTATTTTTATTGTTTTCTCTCCCCATTCTCTCCCCCAATCTTTATTTCCTCATTTTCTTTCCTCTTCAACCTTTCTCCAATCTTCCCCCACCATCTCAATCTTTCCTCTCTACACGCTACCACCACCACATCATTCACTCCAACTCTATCATTACCCATCTTTTCCTTTCCACAACCCAGCGCCGACCACCACCTTCCACCAGTCACTACTTGTCGCCGCCTCCAGTCGCCGTCACCACCTCCAGTCGCCAGCCACCATTTTTGTCCACCGCCACCAGTTCCTCCTTTGTTCTCTCCATCATGACTCAAACAATGAACCGAGTCGGAGACCATGCAGCGAGCAGTTCGCAACCCCGGAACAAGGAACCCTAGGACCTCTTTGATCCTCCTCCACACTGGATTAGCAGTGACCTGTCACTGCTGCTTAATACATTTTTCTTTGTTTTGTGTGTCCATGTAGAGTCGAGTTTATTTTGTTTGATTTGGTTTCTTTTTGTTTTTCTTGCAAATGACTTTGAACTTGTTTATGATCAGCACCATCTCTGCTGCATAATCCCCTTTTCGGGTAGTTTATTTCCTTTTTTTTTGTATTGCTTAGCAATGAGGACATTGCTTATCCTTTTTTGGGGGTGTGCATGTTTGTTCTTATTTATGTGCAGCGTGATTAGTGGCTTGTGTGTGAGTTCAACTCCTTGTTTGATCCTTTTGTAGTTCTAGCTCTTGAATGATTAGTGGATTAATTTTGACCGAAACTTGTTTTCATTATGCACAAATATGACTTGAAGTTGTATTTTCTTTAATTGGGTGATTAGTTATTACACTTGATCATTGTTGTCGGTGGAGCACCTCTGTGTGATTAATTGACGTGACGACTCGAGCATGGTTGATGTGGGTGTAAAACTTCTTGAAATGTTAGTTCTTGTTCTCTATTGTTCACTATGTGTTAAAAATTGAGTTGAGAGGTCCCTGCTCCTCGGGAAACCACGAGCATGGGAAACCACACGAGAACACTTTAGATAACCTCTAAATGTTTTCATCTCGTGAATATCGGCTATATATCCCACTCTTTCCTACTCTTGCTTCAAATGGCCATTACTGAATTGTGTTTTGTATTGTGAAGGTGATAAGGAATTCTACCCCTCTTCCTTACAGAAATCAAACAATCTTATGTTATAGGAACAGGTATGGGAAACCACACTAGGACACTCAGTTCATGCCGACGATCATACCTAGTGAACCTTTTTCCAATTATCACCATCTAAAACAAGAGAGATAACGAGTCTAGTTTTTTAGTTGTTGAAAACCCATATCATCACATGTCTTGAAATCTGATCAAATTGAGATTGCATTGTGAGGGTCAACATGTGGTAGTGATTAATGTGACAGCATTTTGATTCCGTTTAAAACATTCACAATGAATATGATGTCGTTGCATGGTTGAACTCGTTTCATAGTTGAAATCCTCGTGTTATTTTGGAGCTTAGACTTGCTTGAGCACAAGCAAGGTGTTGTGAGTGGGGGGGGGGTTGTTTAGCCCGTTTTCGGTCTCGTTTCTCTCATATTTCTTTTATCTTTAATGTTTTACTTTTAGTTACTTCTCATACTCTTTGTTACAGTTTATCCTCTCGTTTCCGTAGTTCATATTGCAGGTCGGGAGGCAAGACAAAACGGAAGTTAGTAAGCATCGAAACGAGTAACGAGGACTGGAGTGCGCAAAAATATGAAGTGAAAACCTAGGCGGAGAGCAGGGATAGTAACCGCTAGCCCCTAGTGATCACTAGCTTACCCAGGCAGAACGCGGGGGTAGTGACCGCTACCCCCTAGTGATCACTAGCCCTGGTAATTTCAACTCCAAGTCAGAACTTGGGGGTAGTGTCTGCTACCCCCTAGTGAGCGCTAGCTAGGCGGATCTTCCCCACTATTTAAAGGCGTGAACACGTGATTTTTCACACACTTCAATTTTTAGGGTTTGAAGCAAGAGAGAAAACACAAATTAGATAGTTTTATTCCATTCAATATTCATATTTTATATTTTTTTCGCATTGTGGATTCAACCTTGATTCTCCCCAGAGACTACTTCAATTATTGCATCGTTCAATATTTAAATTCGTGAGTTCTTATTGCTTTCTTATTTATTTACCGCTTTTACTTTCTTGTGATTTCTTTCTTGATTAAGTTTGAATTATTAATTCAATTATCAATCATTCATTTTAATCAAACAATCGAAGCATATCAAGATTTATTTCCATTAGATTTGCATTTTTAGACTTAGGATTTAATTGTTGTCTTAATTCTCGCCTCGTTAATTCGTCTTTCAATTCCTTTAATTTCACAATTTCACACGCCTAGATAAATTAATAAATTTAGAATAATAACCATTCAAACTATGATTAGAGTGTTTAAGATTTTAATTGCTTTTTGTGAATAATGTAGATAAAGCCCTCTTTAGCCTTCCTTGAGAGTACGACTTGAGTTAGCTTATTAATTAATCTCTAATGATCTCGTTCCCGAGTAACTTAATTGCTTAATAAGTTCAAACAATATACAAAATTCTGAAACACTAAATTTTAGGAAATAATTTTAAACATATATAATTTTCACTCTCAATACATATTACACTTCTTGTTGGTAGCCAACATGATTAAATAATCTCATTGAATAAAAATAAAATAAATTGTAATATTAATGAAGTAATTACATTTTCAATTTTTTCCAGTTTAATTTTGTCTAAATTCAAATCAAACTAAATTAAATTTTAATTGAAAAAACAAAAATGAAATAAAATAATTAAATGAAATTTAATATTTTGGTTGCTCAGTCCTAATTCCTTTGACCTGCAAAAAGAAAGAGAGAGGCAACTTGTAAACTACTTCAAAGTTGAAAGCCAACCATATTGATATTGAGTCAAAGCGCTCAAAAGTATAAGTCATCCCATGAAGAATGAAGAGAGAAGAAGTGAAGGGACTTCCACCTCATGTTCAGTTCATGTATGTTCAAAGATGACGTGCGTCTGCAACTGCAAGTAAGGTGCATGACAAAATTACTCAAAGACAAACAGTACAAACTCGACACGTAAAAAATGAATTGATCCCCTGCTCTGAAACTCTCTTTTACGGCTTGTGAGAAAAAAATATCAATGGCGCGTGTGTGGAAAAAACAGAAAACACCAAAAAATATACTATAATACAAAACTCATACGCATTTTCCAGCTAACTAACTATCTCTTACATTCCAAACTCTCCATCAGGAAAGTCTGCCTTTCTTTCTTTCATCATATTTTATTTCCGAGTGTGGAATAATCATATAATATTACATGTGCAGACACACGTTACATGATTTATGTAGGAAGATCTAAACTGTTTTTTTGTTTTTTTTTTCTTTTCCTTTCTCTGTCTTGTTTAGAATTCTTGGAACCAGAAATAGTTGTCCTTTGATTGTAAAGTTGAATCTTAGTTGACGAAACTTTTGTTGATGGGGAACTGCTTGGGATTTCATGCTGCTGGCGACCCCAACCCTAGCTCTACTACATCTATCAGACTCTCTACTCCAGGTACCTTTTCCTTGCACCATATTTCAGCTTCAAAGAGCATTACTTATTATGCTGTGCTGAAATTTCATGGGTTGCGACTGCGAGTGTGCTCTCCATTTTCTTCTTCGCCTAGCAATTATGTGGATGATTTTGCTTCTGCGATCCTGTTCAGAAAAGTTGCTGTTTTTGTTCGTTTATTTCAAAATTTTATTATTGTATTAGTGTTATTATGTGCCATTATAGGATTAATGGATTCATCATTACTCAGATCACAGTGCACAATTATGCTAAATATTTTGCGGTCTATGCAATTTAGGGACATCTCGGGATTATAGCAGCTGTGGGGGTCATTCTGTGACAAGCAGCAGTGCCGGCCTCAGCCACTTTTCAGCTGCTTTTAGTGATGATATGTGTTTGGCAGGAGATATATTACCCACTCCAAATTTGAAGGTTTATAGTTTTGCTGATTTGAAGAATACCACTAGAAATTTCAAGTCTGATATGGTGTTGGGAGTAGGAGGTTTTGGGACTGTGTATAGGGGATGGGTGGATGAGAAGACCCTGCTGCCTTCTAAAAATGGGACTGGGGTGGTGATGGTTGCGATCAAGAAGTTGAACCACGAGAGCATGCAGGGCTTTGAAGAATGGCAGGTACTTTGTTTCTCTCCTTTTTAATTTTTTTGCTTTTTCGTTTTTGTCTAGGCATTAATCTAATTTTACCCATCTTGGAGTTTATGGAGGGTAAGGCATGAAATGTCAGATCAACTTCTAGTAAGAAACAGCCATGATAACAAGAACGAGATTGATTTCGGTGTCCTAAAATGTAGCAAGGGATAATTATTTGTCATAAATTAATATAAAAGATAATGGATGCTTTTTGAGTGCCTATGATATAGAGAAGATTTTCCTAAGTGTGGGATGGTTGCCAGATTACATTAAGAAAGTTTAAATTGGTGTAGTATGATCTTACGTAGTCTTAGTAATTGTGTGAGGAAATGATAGACTATGATTTTACACCTCAAAATAACACTTATCAGATACGAGGGCATTATTTTCATTGATAGATTAATTTTTTTATGACACCATTAATGCAAAAGACCCCTACTTATATTATTTTTTGGAACTAGCTTTCTCTGTTCATTTACCCGTAATGAACACATATGGAATGTGGTCCAGCATATATGTATATGGAGTTATTCCTATATAGTGTTTAAGTTTTTTTTACTACTAATTGTGTGCCTGTCATAATATTTAAAGTTTCATTTATCTCCACTTACCTGTCCTACAGTATCTCTGTATTATCAGAATTTAGATGCTCTCTATGATTGGTTGCTAATTTGGAAATGCAGTCAGAAGTGAACTTTTTAGGAAGGTTGTCACATCCTAACTTGGTAAAGCTCTTGGGATACTGTTGGGAAGATAAAGAGCTTTTGCTTGTCTATGAATTTATGCCGAAGGGAAGCCTGGAAAACCATCTCTTTAGACGTAAGAACTTTCACTGAAATAGTGAACAGACAATCCAAGAGAGAGAGAGATAGTGGAGGTGCCAATCTGACCTGTTACTCACGTGCAGGAAATGCTGCTACGGAACCATTATCGTGGGATATAAGACTCAAAATAGCGATAGGCGCAGCAAAAGGATTGGCTTTTCTGCACGCTTCAGACAGTATTTATAGAGACTTTAAGGCCTCCAACATTCTTCTTGATGGGGTAATATTCTCTAGTGTTATGGTTCTAGACTAAGGTTACATTTGCTTTTTATATTTCTGAAAGGAGGGATAAGGAGGACTAACAAATAAACCCACCCTTTATATTTCTTGGAGTTATAATATTATACCTACTTGGAGTGAAAATGAAACAGATTAAAGGGTGGACATGAGGTGAAGGAACAAGGAGGAATGAAAAAGGAGAGATTTAAAGGGTTATATTTTGTTTATCCCTCCTTTTAGAGAAAGAAATTTATACCTCTAAAGTGAATGCACCCTAAGATTACTTCTATTTCTTTATGTTCCTGATCTCTTTGATATAAGTCAGGCATTTAGTAAATTAAGTTGTCAGAGTACCTGCTGGAGTTATCTTTGGGCTTCACCAATTGAATTATATAGCAAATCATTTAAGCAAGTATTTTTATTTTATGCAAGGCATGTTGCTTTTCCAGCTATAAAATTGCGCATTAATCTTCTTCCATGTCTTCTCCCTACTTACATATGCATATTAAGATTTGGGAAAACATTTTCTTGAAGTCTGCATTATATTGAGTTCTGTAGATAAAATATGATATTTGAGTTTTTAACTGACTTAAAATATTTTTTTCAACTGTTTTAGACAGTACATGTGGTGGAATACTGAAAACATATTTTGTTGTAATATTATCAAATTCACGCACACCAGAAATTAATTGATAATGTATCATCATATAATCAATCACATAACGCGGATATTATTCGCCTTGTAGTTATTTTCTTGGACCCCTTTCTAGAAAATAGATAGTGATTTCTTCAGCATATCAAGTTAGTTTAATATTCAGTTATATTCCTGTGAATTTTTGGACCTGTGATGTAAAATAATTGGATTTTATTTAGCACCTCAGTACTCTAAATTACTTCTTAATATTCATCGATACCATTTTCTGGACTCTATAGAGTTTCAATGCAAGAATATCCGATTTTGGCTTAGCAAAACTTGCGCCATCGGGAGGGAATTCTCATGTTACAACCCGTGTCATGGGAACATATGGCTATGCAGCACCTGAATACATTGCAACAGGTCAGAAAACTATATCCATATATAATGTGTACATATAAATGAACAAATGTGGTTTGTCTCAACCCTGATCATATGGCAGTAACTGAGCTACCTAGATTTTTGTCATGTTCCGGATTTTTCTTGGTTATTCTCTAACTTCTCTAATAATATAGTCATGAGATTCAATATCTTCGTTGTTTTCCTGAACGGGAAAACCAGAAATAGCAGCATTTATGTTTCGACTATCCTTTCAAGAATCTTCACTATGAATCTCAAGTTCTCAGCTCCAAGTGAAAAAATTCAAATAATGTTCAGACTTCAAACACATTTATCTCTAACCCTCTACTTCTTATTGCCTTGGCTCACATTCTGGTCTATGTTCTGATTCTCCAATTGTACTTTCATGAATCTTCCCACATTAGGACATCTATATGTGAAGAGCGATGTGTATGGTTTTGGCGTGGTACTGCTGGAGCTCTTGACAGGTTCAAGAGCCCTCGATTCAAGACGGGCTAATGGGCAGCAGAACTTAGTGGAATGGGTTAAACCCCTTCTCTCCAATAAACGCAAAATGAAATCTGTAATGGATGTGCGGTTACAAGGACATTATTCAGACAAGGCAGCATCACAGGCTGCACAGCTCACTCTCAGATGCTTGGATGAAGAACACAGAAAGCGGCCTTCAATGAAAGAAGTAGCTGATGTCTTGGAACAGATTGCGGCCTTAGAGAAACCAAAAGAGTCCAAGGGTAGATCAACACATTCTTCCACTTCGTCTCATCACCGCAGAGAGTTGCCCAGATCGTATCATTCTCCTCGCCTTTCAAGTAGATAATCACAGGGGATGCAACTCTTTAGTATATTTGAAGTTAAAATTTTGTCCTTTTGCATTCACTTATTGAATGTTCCATTCTTTTACCAAGAAACTTGTGAAGTCCATTGCCTCCTTGTGTATGCCTTGTTATAATTTTTAAAACGAATATGTGAACTGACTGTACTCATTTGTTTGAGAGAGATGCACCAAAAGCTGATAGTAATTTTTATTTTAATTCTACTGCCTTTGCTGTGAGCTTTGTGTTGGAGGATTGTGTTAAGAAAAATATGTTAGACACCTTATGTTGTTTCTAACCAATTTGAACATTTGTTTTGGGTTCCATTTGTCACTTTAACTGACTGAATTAAAAACGTTGTGTATTTTTCAACCTTTCTTTTTGTTTCTTACATACTTGACATAGTAATGCAGCATTTTAATTATTAGTAGTATATACCGCTAACATCAAAGGAGTGATTTTGCTTGTTTGATTAAATGGATTAGTCATTTTTTTTGTTTGATTAAATGGATTAGATTGTTAGGATATTACTTTTTATATTTTCTTACTTTCATTCAAAATCTCTCCTTTTTAATCTCTTCTTAAGGACCTTATACTTCATATGCCCTTATTTCTTTTCAAATGTGTGATTAAATGATAATATTAAAATTGATATGATTATTTAATCACACATTTGAGTAGAAAGAAAGGTCATATGAAGTGGTAAGGTGTTTAAAAAGGGATTAAAAAGGAGAGATCTTTAATGAGAAATGTGAATTTGAAGAGTAATAATTATATCAATCTAATCCATTTAATCAAGGAATTGAACTTGTAGAGTTCTTAATTAATTTTGTGGTTTTATATTTAATTCTTTGAGAATTAAATGGTTGGAAATTATTCTACTTTTCAAGTAGATAATTGTAGCATTTTATATTTCTCTAAATCAAATTTTTTGTTTGGTGAATGAGAAATGTTATGCTGAGTGATGAATTTGGACTAAAAAATATTTAATTATTTTTTTTGCTAACAAAAAATGATTATTATCTTGAAATTAAGTCCACTTAAGAAATGATTTATCCCATATGTGTGGCTTAATTGTGGTCTATTTTTTGAATCATGATGAACTGACTAAATTGATAGAGGGAATGAGATTAAAATTTACATCTTAAGGATGAGTATAATAGTAACCCGATCATGATGACTGGAGATCTCAAGATTTTGATTTAATGGAGAAATGTACCACTCAACCCTTCCCTATAAAGTAATGAGTATTGAGACTTGCAATGTTGTGATGATAAGTCTTTGACTTTTAATAATTCTTGGTAAAGGAGTATGACAGATACTCGATAAAAGTCACATATATAAGTGAGAATCGGGGTCACTTCATGTGATTAGACATTTACAAATCCAAAGAGGGTGTTCATGGCCGAAACAGACCCAAATGTGAGAACTAATGAGGTCGAGGTGATATTTCGTTAATATATTATCTCGGTATACACTAAGAAGGAATAGTTCAAGGCATCGCGTCCACTAGTCCGCTGGTATACTCGATGGTGTTAATTATGGAAGGTTCAAAACTATAGGTTACATTTCCTAAAACGATATTGTCTCATGAGAACTGAGTTTATGCATTTCGACTCATGTGGAGGATTGTTGGAAAAAAATTGATTTTGAAATTTTAGAATTTTTAATTAAGTTTGTGTTTGTATATTTAATTGTTTGAGAGAAATGATTGGAAATTATTCTACTTTTCAAGTAGATAATTGTAGCATTTTATATTTCTCTAAATCAATTATTTTGTTTAGTGAGTGAGAAATAATATGCTAAGTGATAGAATTTGGACTTGAAAATATATAATTATTTTTCGGGCTAACAAAAATGATTATTATCTTGAAATTAAGCCCACTTAAAAAATGGTCTAACCTATATATGGATGACTTAATTGTGGTCTATTATTATACACGTATATGTGTATTGATATATATTGATGGCTTTAAAGCCATGTTATGTGAAGTCCTTTAGAATTCATACAACTTTTGGCCTTCTATTATCTTTATTAATGGGATGCTATAGATGTTATCTTATCTTAATGGCAGTAGTTTAAGAGGCGTGTAACAGACAATACTTTGATTGTCAAGACCATTGAATTCCTCTTCACATTGGCGATATATACGTGGGTTGTTGGAGTGCTAGAGACACATATGAAATAGAAATAGTTTCTCTGGCAGCTCCTTCAATCTAGTTCATTAGCTTTTTTTCGATCTAGTTCATTAGTTGCATTCTCATTTTTTAGAGTTTCATAAGTTGTTCGATTCTCCGTCAAGTTCGTCGGTGTTTTCTTGAACTTCAGTACTGATTTCGAGAAGGACGTAGTCGTTTTAATCTTTGGGGACGATACGTTGGACCGTGAGCACTAGTCGGGACGTATATCGTCTCGCGAAAAGAGATCTTCCTCGACTTGACTATTTACTTGTTCCTTTGTAATCTCCAAGCATTGTAATTCACGTATCTCGTTTTAATAAAAAATCCTTTTATTATTGACATCTCTTTCAGTTAATAGATTAGAAATAATATCTTTTTAGAATAAAAAATCACATATATATTAAGTAAAGATCACGGGTCAAAAAGAAAATAAATTTTAATAATATAAAATAAATTCTAACAATAAAGGGGAAAAATGAAGAAAAAAAATACATGTCACCACAAATTTAATCATATTAGCAGTAATAACGCATGGCATGTATTACATTAATTTTAAGAGTTGATATTATAAAATATTCATTTTAATAGTAAAATTGAAGATTATTCATTAGGCAATTTACAAATTCTTGTAACCATAATATATCCTTGCTCTCATCATTTTTTCTTCCAACACAAGATATATCTCTACATGAAGATAGTGTGTTAGTACCTCCGTTCTACTTGAATTGTCACATTTTATTATTTTAATAAATTTATATAAATAAAAAGTATGTCAAATCGAGGGAAACAAAGAGAGTATATGATATTTGTCTAAGTTCACATGACATTGACGTGAAGATATTTTATTGCAATAGTAAAAAAGATTTAATGGAGTAAGGGTTTCAAACATTATGTAAGAGATTCATTTTAGAAATTAAAAAGGAAGATTTTTTTATCTGTGGACGAGGGAGTATATACTTGTTTAGATACGTGATATGCAAACAACATATGTCAAAATATTAATTGGGGGTAAGAGTTTTATGTAATATAACTCCCTTACTTGGCTGAAAATTGAGTGTGCCTAATTTTTCATATTGTAATTAAATACAAAGCTCATTTATTTTTTAGTGTTAAGTGTATAAACTACACTACGTTTTATTATTGACAAATTTATGATAGACAACTTTTGATTCGAAACAATATTCTTTTTGGTGTTTGATATGATATGTGTCTCAAGAGTTTTTTCCACGTTAGTATCATATGTTCGGTATTAGTATGACAGTTGACATAATTATATGCATGGAATATTACGATTGAAGATTAAGGAAACACGTGATTTGCGTATTTGATTTATATATTTGTAGATATGCTTCCTATCAAGATTCCTAACTCACAAGGATCAAATCTCCTAAAGATCTATGTTTACTTAGAAGGCAAAATAATATATAGGGTTTGACAAAAGACCTTATAAATAGAGTGTTGGTCGCGAAAGAGCTAAGAGCTAATATTGGTGTATGTGGTGCGCCTTAGCGCAGGTGCTGGCCTCGGCACGGCTCGGCAGGCATTCAGTCAGCCTTTGGCTGCGGACAAGGCGGACCCGAGGCTAGCCCGTCCCGATTCTGGAATTTGAAATTAAAATTTTTGGGTTTTTCAAGCCCGGTGTAAATTTAAAATTCAAATTGGAGATGAAGACAAAGAAGATGGAGGATTTAAAATTTAAATTCCTTAGTTTTAGGAATTAGTTTGATTTTATCTTATTTTTGGGTAATTAATGTAATTATTTGCCTTATTATGTGCTTAATTATTTTAATTTGGCTTTTATTTGCTATTTATTATGGAGATCTTGTCTAAATTGATATGCCATTTTTTGGAAATCTTATCTGGATTTTAGACATGTCATAATATGTGATTATCCATATTAAAATCTTTTTTAAATTAAAATGACTAACCGATGATTGTAATTGAATTTTATTAATTTAATTTGTTGAGATTTCATATGGTCTCCATGAGACGGTCTTTTCGTGAAGTAACTATTTTGATTCCTTGCGGGATCACATTTTACTAGTTCACGTGATAAGACTTCTCTAAAGATGGCTGCAAGAATTTAATTGATGGAGATATGACCCCTCCACTGTAGGCTTATTAAAGTTGATTAGTTTCTTTGGTGTCAAGCTCATGCTAATAGCTTAGGTGCAATTAGTTATAGCAGCACTGCGTGACCTCTACTGTTGAGTTACATGACCAGTAAAATCGTTTTAAAATTGATTGTGTAATCGATCACACTGCGTGGCTTGCATGATTTATTTTAAACAATATGTTCAAAGCATGTTTTCTTTAAAAGTTTTGATTATCTGCGTTTGAGCATGTTATTTATGATGGTTTATTTAATTTATTCTCAATTCTGTTAAGCATGACTTTCAATCCACTTGCCTCGATTCTTGAAAAGAATCGCCTTGAGACGGATAATTATATTCACTGGAAGAGGAATTTGGAAATAGTCCTCACCATTGACGACATTATGTTTGTCTTTGACGAACCATGTCCGCCAGTTCCGATAACGCATCTGCTAGTGCAAGGGTTAAATACGATAAGTGGATGCGTGCTAACAAGATGGCGATGTGTTACATTATGGCTTCCATAAATAACACCTTAGAGCATCAGCACGAGAGCATCAAGATATCTGTTGATATCATGTTTAGCATGCACGAGATGTTCGGTACACAGAGCAGGTTGACCAAGCAAGTGGTCATACGCAACGTGATGAACGTCTCTATGGCAAATGGCTCGCTTGTCCGGGACCATGTCCTGAAGATGATAGGCTATCTGAGCTAGATCGAGAATCTAGGTGGTCAAATTGACAAAGAGTCTCAGGTTGATATCGTTCTTCAGAGCTTGTCGTTGAGCTTTGAGTCGTTCCGGGTCAATTATATCATGATTAAAAGTAATTACACATTGACGGAATTACTGGCTGAGCTGCAAATGGTGGAAGCTATGATTAAAGCCCAACCTAAGACTGCGTTAGTGGCCTCGGCTGCTCCAGCTTCTTCTAGAAACCATAGAAATGGTAAGGGCAAGAAGAAGGGAGCACCGAAGAGTGCTAAGAATAGGAACGGGACAAGTTTTAGAAAGAACCTTATTTCGGTTTCTAAACTCGTTTTAGATGAATATTTTGTTTCTTTTGATGATTCCATTATTATCAATAAGAGAGATTTGTTTATCTGTTCTGGTACTTTGATTAACAACTTATATACTATATCTGCAAAACCTAAACAACGTTTAACTTCAACTTTTAACTTATTGACTGATTCCAAGAAGAGAAAAACTTCTTGTCTTTCGTCGAATGATACATATCTATGACACTAAAGGCTTGGACATATTAACCTTAGAAGGATTCAAAAGTTAGTGGAACATGGGCCTTTGGATAAACTCCAAGTTGAGCCATACCCGACTTGTGAATCCTGTTTGAAAGGTAAAATGACCAAGGGACCTTTCAATGTCAAAGGAAATAGAGCCCAAGATGTGTTGGATATCATTCACTCTGACGTTTGTGGTCCAATGTCGACTCAGGCCAGAGGTGGCATGCAGTATTTCGTCACTTTCAATGATGATTACTTGAAATATGGATATGTCAATTCAATGTGTAGGGTTGTCCAACACACGTATTAGACAAGGACGCCGACAAATTGGCACCTCGTACTGACTTGTGTCTGCTCGTGGGATATCCTAGAGAGACGAAAGGGTAGGAGTTTTATAGTCTTAGAGATTGAAAAAAAGGTCGTGATTAGCACTCACGCTCGATTTCTAGAAGAAGACTATGTAAACAACCATAAGTCTAGAAGCGAGATAGTTCTCAAGGAAATGAGAACTATAGCTAATCCAAATTTACAAGAAACACAACGTGCATCAGCACCAACCCAAAAACTTTTAGCACCTACAGTGGAGCCTCGTCGTAGTGGTAGGGTTGTTCGGCAACCCGACCGATTCATTGGAGTGGGAGAGACATCTGACTCAGTCTCAGGTCTAGATGAATCGGACACTTGGAACTACAAAGAGGCAGTTCACGACAAGGACTCTCACCTCTGGCTAGAGGCGATGGAGTCCGAACTGCAATCCATGGTAGACAATAAAATATAAGAGCTAGTTGATATTCCCGATGGTTACGAGGCCATAGGGAGTAAATGAATCTTCAAGCGAAAAAGAGGACCCGACAGCAATGTCGTAGTCTTCAAAGCTATACTAGTAGCTAAGGGCTATACTCAAAAGGAAGGTATCGATTACGATGAGACCTTCTCACCAGTAGTCATCCTCAAGTCTATTCGTGTACTCTTTTCAGTTGCCGCACATATGGATTAAGAAGTATGGCAGATGGATGTAAAGACATCTTTCCTAAATGGAGGTCTTGAAGAGAACATCCATATACAACAACCCGAGCGCTATATAGTTCAAGGAAAGGAACACATGGTGTGGAAGCTTAAGAGGTCCATTTATGGAATTAAGCAAGCCTCACGGTCATGGAACCTTTGTTTCGATCAGGTTATCAAGTTCTATGGATTTGATCAGTGCCCTGACGAAAGCTGTGTGTACAAGAAGT
>JAPKLX010000338.1:0-47930 GCA_026898415.1 Leonotis leonurus | reverse complement strand
CTATGGATTTGATCAGTGCCCTGACGAAAGCTGTGTGTACAAGAAGTGTGAGGGTAAGACAGTTGTTTTCTTAATGCTATACGTAGATGAGAATCTTTTGATTGGAAGTGTCAGGAAAGTGTTGTCAGACGTTAGAGCATACCGATCCATCCAATTCAATATGAAGGATATGAGAGACGCGGGACACATTCTAGGGATCAAGGTCATTTGTGACTGATCTAAGAGAATGTTGTGTTTATCTCAAGAGTCCTATATCAAGACTATATTTAGACGCTTTAGCATGCAAGATTCCAAGAAGGGTTTCTTACCTTTCAGACATAGAATTGTTCTTTCTCAGGACATGTGTCCTAAGACACCTGAGAAAAAAGAGGAGATGAGACAAATACTTTATCCTTCTGAAATATGTAGTCTCATGTATGCGATAATGTGTACTAGGCCGGATATCTGCTTTGTCGTAGACATAGTAGCACGATATCAGTCTAACCTTAGAAAGTGACATTGGACAGCGGTAAAGAACGTACTCAAGTACCTTAAACGGACTAAGGAGAGGCGAATAGATACATCGAGAGTAAATATCACACCATTTGTGATTTAGTAAGGAGATGCGACATAGTGGTGACGAAGATAACATCGGAGGACAACCTGACATATCCCTTCACGAAAAGCATGAACAGGAAGATGTTTGAGAGGCATATAGAGGGATTAGGAGTATGACGTGTTATAGACCTGCTTTAGGTATAAGTGAGAGAGTTATATGTCATGAGACACAAATATGTATACTCTAAAGCATGTTTGAGTATAAGTGGGAGATTGATAGGGTTTGTATACCTTAAATCATGCTTTATGCTTAGACGATGTATCAGACTTGTTTTCAGTTCCATTTTAATGAGAATAAATATTTCTATCATTGGTTTGTTATTTATTATTGCTATATTGAATTGCAAACAAGTCCATTTATTACAATTGTAGACTATGTGGTGGATCGATGATCACAAAAGGTAACACAGTCGGATCCTTTGTAATATAAAGTCACAGTCTAGACAAACTTTGACAGTACTCGGTAAAGGTTGTTGTATCATTTGATGCGAGAGCTGACCTTAGCCCGCAAAATGATATCGGTATATATAAGCTAATACACATGCTTTGCATATACATATTGAGTGGTTTCACAGTGAGATAAGTTATATGTGCTGATACTTAGAACGAAGTCTCAAAAATTAGTTCATTTCTTAATCTGTGACGATGACATTAGTATATGCGGTTGATTATATGCTGCTTTGATTCATCTACGCTTGTGGGTTTTTCGGAACCCAAAACAGTGATGTCTTGGACGGTAGTGATCGGCTTTGCTAGAAGTGCTCGATTGTGAGTTGTGCAGCATCGTATCTCGATTAACACGAGTTGATTAAATTTGCATGAAGCGATCATAAATATTTATTCCATAAGAAACCCGGTGGGTTGGAATTTATTCCGTATGTAATAATTAAGGTATGAGTCGGATCACTCCCGAATAAATATATTAATTAATTGTGAGTTGTCAGCAAACTCAATTAATTAATGGATTTAGAAAATCTTAAACGCGTGAAATAATTAATGACAAGAGGGTTACATCTGTAATTTGAATAGATGAAGATAAGTTTAATATTTATCTCATAGTGAAGTTGATAAATATTTATAATAGAACTACATTTTATTGCATTTC
This sequence comes from Leonotis leonurus, assembly GCA_026898415.1. NCBI lineage: Eukaryota > Viridiplantae > Streptophyta > Magnoliopsida > Lamiales > Lamiaceae > Leonotis > Leonotis leonurus. Next base: position 46,228 of record JAPKLX010000338.1, on the reverse strand, counting down.
CATAGAGTAATTAATTTGAGGTTAAATTAATTAATTTAACTGTAAGTTGGACCAAACAATTAATTAAATTTAATTGGACCCAAAAGTGATTTGAAAATTAATTTAATTAAATTATGGATTTGACCAAGCCCAAATTAATTTTAAATTATTCATATTTGAATTTGAATCATAGATGGAAGTGCAGGATATTAAAGTGGGATATTATATTTCTATTATTTGGGATCTTATCCATTCACCTTAGAAGCTCTAACCTACCCCATTATAACTATAAAATGAGTACATAGAAGGAGCTGATTTCTCTATCCAATACACCAAAATTGGCGCCCCACATAAGAGAATTTTATTCTCTTATTTTCGAAAACTTTGAAGTATTCAATGCTTCAATTTTCGTTCTTGTTTCTCCTTAATTACTAGATATATTCGTCCACACGATATTCTAGTATATAGATTGAGAATAGGTTAGAAGTTTCCAAGGTTGGATCATGGGAGATCAAGAGAAGAATTACAACGGTGTGGATTGTTCTTCCTGTTAACGATTCAAATCGTTTCTCCATAAACGGAGGACTTGCGTAGAAGAATGTATAAATTTAATTATTCCGCATTTATATTCTCCTATGTGGTATTATTTTCTTAATAATTAATTATTCGTATGATTAATTAAACATATGGATCCTGCGTAATTATGAGCCCCTCATACGGGTTCTATCAGCTTTTTGCTTAGACGAAGTATCAATCTTGTTTTCAGTTCAATTTAATGAGAATAAATGTTTCTAGCATTGTTTTGTTATTTATTATCCTTATATATTAAATTGCAAACACGTCCATTTACTACAATTGTAGACTATGTGGTGGATCGATGATCAAGTAAGTTAACATAGTCGGATCCTTTGCAGTATAAATTCACAGTCTAGACAGACTTGGACAGTCTAGTCGGTAAATGCCGCGATATCATTTGATGTGTGAGCTGACCTTAGCCCGCATAATGATATCGGTATGTATAAGTTGATACACATGCTTTGCGTATGCATATTGAGAGGTTTCACAATGAAATAAGTTCTACGTGCTGATACTTAGAACGAGGTCTTGAAAATTAGTTCATTTCTTAATTTGTGACGATGACATTAGTATATGCAGTTGATTATACTCTACTTTGATTCATCTACGCTTGTAAGTTTTTCAGAATCCAAAACAGTGATGTCTTGGGCGCTAGTGATTGACTTAGCTATAAGTGCTCGACTGTCAGTCATACAGAATCACGTCTCGGTGACGCAAGTTGATTAAATCCGTGTAATGCGTTCAGAAAGGTTTATTGCATAAGAAATCCGACCGGTTGAAATTTATTCCGTATGTAATAATTAAGATCTTAACCGGATCACTCATGAATAAATATATTAATTAATTGTGAGTTGTCAACAAACTCAATTAATTAATGTATTTAGTAAATCTTAAATGCGGGAAATAATTAATGACAAGAGGGTTACATCCGTAATATGAATGGATCAAGATGAATTCAATATTTATCCTATAGTGGAGTCGATAAATATATATAATGGAATTACACGTTATTGTATTTCCATAGAGAGAAGAGCTAAGAGCCAAGTGAGATCGAAAGCTCAAAGCTCAATTCAAAGCTATGTTAGCAGAGGAAGATTCAAGCAGTTCGAACCATTTCTCAGATAGCTCATCCCAGAACGATGAAGCATTCTATGCACATGATGAAGAAGAAGATTGAGATGAATGCTACATGAGAATTGATTATGGCCTTGACCAAAACAAGGTAAACTCTCATGTTTCTATGTCATTAAACAAACCTGTATATGATTCTAGTAATGAAGATGAACCTGAAGTCTCATGGGAAGAAGTCAATGAAATGTTCAAGAGCTATACAAGCATAAAGAAGCTGTTTTCAGAAGTCATTAAGGAGAATGATAAGCTGAATGAATCAGTAAAACTTTTCAGTGAAGCCAACACAAAGTTTTCTGCAAGAATGAGCGATCTGGAAGGACAGATCAATACCAAAGATGAAGAAATCTACTCACCGGAAGAGAAGTAGTAGAGGAGAAACTACAGAAGACAATGGAGAACATGAACAAAATCAACAAAAGCAGCGAGCGCGTCAACATGATCTGAGATATGCAGAATAAGACCAGATCAACTGCTGGATAGGTTACACTGGAGAGTCAAAATCAACAAAGTTCGTAGTTGAGAGGAAGAATATACCAGATCAAGTGATCAATCTTAAGAATGGGAAGAACCAACCCTAGAAGATGATGATGAAAGAAGCATGAGACAAACGGTATTATCAGATGAAGGGTCAACCTGCTCAGTATGTCAAAATAGATAGGAACCAGAAACAGAAGGCTCATACTGGAACATCATCAACAAAGAAAAACAAGAGCAACTGGAACAATATTGAGAAGAACCATCCATCTGTCTACAAAGCTATCTCAAGAACAGATGATGCAGGGAGACAGATCACCTGTTATATTTGTGTTCCTAACACTAAACTGATCTGGGTTCCTAAGGGAACATTTTCTACTAACCAAGCACCCACTCGTTGAAAGGGTAGCTATGTCTATGTAATTGCAGGATCGAAGAACTGCAAGAAGGAGTCAAGTAGCAAAGGGATCAATCTGGATTATTGATAGCGGTTGTTCGAAGCATATGACATGTGAAAAAAATCTACTATCAGACTATGTGGAAAGACAAGGTCCACAGGTAATATTTGGTTGTAACTCAAAAGGTTATACCAGAGGGTATGGTAATATTAAGATTGACAAGACCATTATATCTAATGTTTCTTATGTTGAAGGTCTTAGTCACAATCTGTTTTCTGTCAGTCAATTCTGTTCAAATGGAAATCAGATTGTTTTTGATGCTAACAATTGTCTTGTGAAGAATAAGGAAGGAGATGAAATTCTTCTTACCGGGAAACTGCAGGACAGATTGTACATTATGCAATGGATAAACCAGATCGAGACATGCTTAGTTATTAAGACAGTCTCTGAGACAAGCTGGTTATGGCATAAGCGACTTAGCCATTTGAATTTCAAGTCTATCAACAAGATTGCAAGCCAGAAGCTAGTCGAAGGATTACCAGATAAAGTATATGATAAAGATCATATATGTGAAGCATGCCAGGCTGGAAAGCAGACCAAGTCATCATTCACCAGCAAAGCAGCTCACTCATTTAGCAAAATATTGCAACTATTACATCTAGACTTATTTGGCCCAGTAACGCCTTTAAGTATCAATGGTAGAAAGTATACATTGGTCATCATTGATGATTGTTCAAGATTCACATAGGTCATATTTATGTTCAAGAAAAAGGAAACGTTGGAGAAGTTGCCTGATTTCTTCAACAAGATTACTAGACAAAAGGAGACGACCATCATGACGATCAGAACAGATCAAGGAACAGAGTTTCTGAACCAGAAGATTGAAGCATATTACAACCAGATGGGATTACCCATCAGACATCTGCTGCAAAAACACCTCAACAGAATGGAGTATTAGAAAGGCGGAACAAATCACTAAAAGAAGTAGCATGCACCATGCTAAATGAAACCATTCTGCCAAAGAAGTTTTGGACATAATCTATCTACACAGCGTGTTACACACATACCATATCAATAATTACAATTAGACATGGAAAGACACCATACGAGATCTGGAACAACAGAAAACCCATGATTAAGTATTTTCGTACTTTTGGTTGTATGTGTTACATTCATAACAATGAGAAATCTCAATTGAAAAGTTTTGATAGCAAAATTGACCCTGAAATATTCTTATATTATGATGTTAGTAAAGCTTATCGAGTTTCCAATAAGAAAACTCATGTTGTGGAAGTAAGACTTCATATTCTATTTGATGAAATTATTCTTGAATACAAAGAAACATGCGAAGAAAAGGTTCACAACCAGATCACTACCAGAAGATCAAGTGGAATATTACTAGAAAATATTCTGATCTGGAATTCACTCACAAATGTAGAAGATGATGTCCAACCTATAGCTGAAACTAGCACACAGCAAGGGAGAACTGCTCACATTGAACTAGATCAAGACAGATCAGTACCATAAAGTAGTGAATCTGTGCAACCAGAAGATAGTGAACCTACTAAAAATCAACATGTTGATTCCAGAGAAGTTAACAACAGCATGGATGTCAACTAAGAGATAGAAGATGAAAATTCTTTCCAAGCAACTTCAATAGCACACCCTAAGTTTGAGGAATCAACAGAGGAACCAGAACCTGAGATATCAGAAGAAGAGATGTCTAGGCGCAGAAGTGGATTCAAGATCATCCACCAGAACAGATTGTTGGGAATCCATCGAATCGTATGAAAACCAGAAGGATGCATGGAGAGAGCGCACTTCTAAGTTGCTACCTATCTCATGTTCAACCTGTTGATGCATATGAAGCATTACATGATGCAGATTGGATCGTTGCTATGCAAGAAGAGCTCAATGAATTCAAGAGAAACCAAGTTTGGTATCTTGTAGATCGACCAAGACACCAGGGAGTTATAGGTGTTAAATGGGTATTCAAGAACAAGAGAGATGAGAATGGTGAAGTTGTCAGGAACAAAGCCAGATTAGTTGCTAAAGGATATAGTCAACAAGAAGGCATAGACTTCGATGAGACATTTGCACCAGTTGCCAGATTGGAAGCAATCAAATTGTTCTTGGCATATGCAGCGTACAAGAAGTTTAAAGTGTACCAGATGGATGTCAAGAGTGCTTTCTTGAATGGTATTCTGGAAGAATATGTATATGTTGAACATCCACCTGGTTTTGAAGAAGGAAATCCAGACCAGAAAGTCTACAGATTGGTTAAAGCAGTTTATGGGTTGAAGCAAGCTCCCAGAGCTTGGTATGAGATATTGTCAACCTTTCTGCTGGAGTCCGGCTTTCGAAGAGGATCAATTGAAAAGACATTGTTCATTATCAAAGTCAAAGAGAATATCCTTTTAGTACAAATCTATATTGATGATATTATTTTTGAATCTCAATCCAGCTATCTGTGTGATAAATTTATAGAGCTTATGAAGAATAAGTATCAAATGTCCATGATGGGCAAAATGAATTTCTTTCTATGTTTGAAGGTGAAGCAGCTACCAGATGGAATATTTGTGAATCAAGAAAAATACATACAAGATATGATCATCAAATTTGGAGTTAAAGATAGTTAATCTGTCAAAATTCCAATGCAGACCAATGGGAAGATCGATCCAGATCTAGAGGGCAAACCAGCAAATATAACTTAACATAGGGGTATCATTGAATCATTACTATATCGAACTGCTAGTAGACCTGACATTACTTTTGCAGTTGGAGTATGTGCCCGATATCAAACCAACCCTAATGAGTCACATATGGAAGCAACCAAAGAGATATTAAGATATCTCAAAGGAACAACACACATAGGATTGTGGTATCCATGTGATGACAATTTTGAATTAACAGGTTACTCTAACTCAGATTATGCAGGATGTAAGATAGACAGATGCTCAACTTCTGGAATCTGTCAGTTTCTTGGAAACAAGTTGATCTCATGGTTCTCGAAGAAACAGATATATGTGGCTACATCAACAACAGAAGCAGAATACATGACCGTTGGAAGCTGTTGTGCACAGATACTTTAGCTTAAATAGTAGCTAAAAGACTACGAGATCAATGTGAATGAAATACCTATTTTCTATGATAGCTCGAGTGTCATAGCTATAACACAGAATCCGGTCTTACACATAAGATGTAAGCATGTGAATGTAAGACATCATTTTATAAGAGATCATGTGGAGAGAAAACATGTGCATATTGAGAAAATTCATACAGAAGTACAAAGAGCTGATATATTAACAAAGGCACTACTAGAAGAGAGATACAAGATGTTATGTGGAAAACTAACACTGCTAAGTTTGGATGATAAGACCAAATCGACAGCAGATCACTAAACCAGATCACGTAGCAGACTGTGAAGATATAGATCTTGTGATACAAATTAAGTGATACCAGATCACTTTGCAGATTACAAGAAACAGATTGCTTGATATCAGATCACTAGAGAATACAAGTATAGACTATTATATCAAATCAGCAAGACCAGATCGATGGTTGACAGCAGACTGGAGATATCAAGACCATATCATTTGGAGTATTCAAACACTTGTCAAAAATAAAAGCAAGACATGCAATGCCACGTGGAAATTAATTTTTCATAAAAGATTGCTTAATTAAGTGGGAATTCAGAAATTCGTATCATTTTCTTATTTAATCACAGCCATAATTAGGGATGTCAATTTAACCCGAAATCGATGGGTCGGCCCGAATAGACCGATAAAAAAGGCGGGTTAGGGCCTAAATATTCTAGCCTGAAACAAAAAAAGCCCGATTGAACCGAACCGAAAAAAGCCCGAGCCCGAGAGGGCTAGCCCAAAAAATTAATGGGTTGGCCAGATTAACCGATGAAAGATAATTATGACTTAAGAAATTGAAAAAATATAATCATTTATGTCAAAATTGTGTCAAATTATTAATAATTTATTAGTTATTATGTAAGTTTATAGTGAAATAATATTTATTTTTATATCTAATACCAAGTTAAATGTTTCTATTGAGTAAAGACGACATAATTTTTGTTATAAAAAAATATTTATTAAAAAATATTATATATAATATATATATTTTTTAAATATTTTGGCCCGACGGGCTAGCCTGAAACCGAGTGGGTTAGGGTTAGGGCCGAAATATTTTAGCCCGAAATAAAAAAAACCCGAATGACCCGAACCAAAAATAGTCCGAAACCGAATGGGCTGACCCGAAACCGAGTGGGTTGGCCCGATTGACATCCCTAGCCATAATCTTATCTATACAACTATTTATCTGACAAGATTTACCAAATCTTCTATAATTTTGATGATTATAATAGGTATTGGTAAATGAAATCGAGGATAATCAGTTCCTAAAATAGGAAAAGGAAAGTTGCAGTGATGAAGGAAAGCTGACATGCGCTGCATCTTAACCCTAGATGCCTATCGCGTGTATCAAACGCGTCAGAAGGGGCGGCAAACCTAAGTGCTAAAGCGGGAAAGTTAAAAAAGGAGGAATAATCTCTACCCCTTGAATTCTTACTTTTAATCTTCGTCGTTCGTTGTTTACTTATATATATATGCGTACTTGCTATCAGTAACTGTTCACTTACACTTACATCTTACTGAGCACTCAAGCAAATTTTTGCACTCAAGTTCTTCGTCAAACTCTTTTCAAATCTCTTTTGAATCTTCAAAATCTTTCAAAAATGGCACCAAAGAACTTATTATTTACTGTCCGTGTTGCTGAAGTTCAAAAATCTATCTCACCCGAACCCTCTGTTGTTTATATTATGCATGGCTTCCAAAAGTTGGAAGAAATATTTGATACTGTGAAGAAGTGCAAAGGTTCTTTTTGAGATTTATATCTACTTATTTTTTCCATTATCATACTTATGATGTGACTATTATATATGTATGCTTATATGACTGTTTAAATGGAACATGTGTTATGTGATACTAGAAACTGAGAAAATCATCATATGTGTTCTTCGTGTTCTTGATATTATAGGACATATCTAGTATATTTTGCTATTGGACATATCTAGTATATTATAGGACATATCTAGTATATCTAGTATATTTTGCCACTACGCATCTTGAGATATACTTGCCAACATATGTAGCTTCCTTCTATCTCACATGGGAGGATGAGAAGGATGGACAAAAGGCCAGCGTCTTGATGCCAATCGGCGATAGACCCAACAAGACCACATATGATGTGATACAAATGATCCAAAGTGCTTTCAGACTAAAGGATGAAGGCAAGGATTTGTCTGAAATCACCATGTAGCAACTGCAGGAGGCAGTGGAGAAAATTATGGTGATTCCGGTTCATTATACTGGAAGGATGTTCCACCGTTCATTGCTAGCACTAGGGTTCAAACTGGTATTTGAGTTTGTGCAAAGGATTTTCCTGATGCACAGTGGGTCTTATGACCAAGTGACCCTCGAGAAGATGAGGATACTAATAGTTGTAGTCCTCAACCTGAAGGTGAATTGGTACAGGACTCTCTTTGACCTGCGAGCCAAAGAAGTACGACTGGTAGTAGAAACCAGAGAAGGAGACAGAGTTGTATCAATCTCTATAAAGAGGAATTTGAGGTACTCAACCAAGATCAGTTATATGATCGAGAAGTTCTTTAAGCAAAGAATATGGGAAAGAGCCATTCCCTTCAATGACCAGCTCACTCTACCCAAAGACCAGCACCAGCTAGAGATGTCTCTGGGTATTATACCTGCTCTTCTGAACAAGGTGAAGGATGAAGTTCACTTGGGCCAACTGCTAGAGATGAGAAATTCTAATTCTACATGGGTTGCTCCATCAAAAGGAGAAGGGAAGAAGGCAGAGCCCAAAGCCTAGAAGGAGAAGCCACAGAAGAAGTCATCTGTCAAACGAGCCAGCTCTGTGGAGACAGACACCTCTTCTACTACTCAACCTAAACAGAAGAGGACAAGGTTTAGGAAAACCCAACCAGACTCACCAGTACACGAAGAAGAAGCCCAACAACTAGAGGAATACATTCCACAGGATGTTATACCTAAATCTACATTTGACCCCAACCAGGGCAAAGATTTTTCCCCTATCAGGACTGCCACACCCTCACCAGATCATCTCCAAAAGATTAGTGAGGAGGGAGAAGAAGAAGAGGAAGATGAGGAGAACGAGAAGAAAAAGCAAGCAGAAGAAGTCATACATCTGCTGGAGAATGAGGCACAACACTCTGTCCTCAATGACTTTCCTAGTATTTATCTGACACCAGAAAGCTTCGGTGCAGCATGCCGTGTCAAGACCTATTTACTAATCAAGGACAATGAATATTACGTCCTAAATGTCCTGCTCAACACCAGATCGATAGAGGAGTTGAAGGCCAAGAAGGCCACTCTTCTGAGCATTTTCCAAGTGACATCTGTCACTGAAATGAGAGACGCTTACACCAGATGATACTTGCTCTGGCCAAGCATAAGACCAAGTAGCTTAATATTGATCTAAAATCATTCTATGCTGACAAAATGAATTTCTTTGAAAGTGTCGAAGGATCAGATGATGAAGCTACCACAGCACAGGATGTACAGATGGAGGGATAAGGTGATATCCAGACCGAACAACCCAGTTCATCCGTAGCACCAGAAACAGAGCACTCAACAACTTAGCCAATCCAGCCCACTCAAACAAAATCACAGCCATTTGCTCAGCCAGAACCAGAAGCAGCTGGAAGGAGTGACAAGGAGGGAGAGAAGCAGAAGCAGAAGAGGAAGAAAAAGATTCCAACTGTGATTTTAGATCCAGTTGAGGAGGAGCCGGTAGGCTAGGTAATTGGTGGAGTACAGATTGACGAGATTTACACTCCAGGAGCAGCTGCGAAACTAGGCAAACATGTTGCCTTCACCGATCTGGAGGAAATCTTGGAGAGGGAGCAAAAATCGTTTAACAATTTGCAGGTGGATGATCTGATAACCATTTGTGTCCAAGATCACATGACTCACACCTGCAATGTATTGCAAGAAAAGGCCACACAAGTTCTGACTAACTTCAATCATCATCAGAAGGATTATGTCAACGATATGGATAAAGATCTGCGAAAGAAGATCAGGAAAAAGGTCAAGGAGCTTACCAAGAAAATGGACGATGATAGAGATGCAGTAGATGCTGAGAAAGAAAAAGTTGACCAGAGGCTGAGCTAAGTGGACAAGAAGGTCCAAGACATACATACACTGGTCACATGCAAAAGAGAAAACTTTGATCGATGAAGCTGTTCAACAATGATCTGTATCTCTAATAGTTGAGATCACATAATCGACTACTAGAGCGCCGCACTCACAGCTGGAGATGTTTGAATCTGAGCGCTGTTTGAAAATTATGGAGACAAACCTGCCTCAAGCACTTACCAATCTGTAGTACCCTACACCAGAAGACCTGGAGAACCAGAAGAAGCGTCTAACCGAGATGGAGGATCTCCAAGGCATATATGACAGAACACTCACAACAATGAACAACAAATTAGAAAAGAAGTTGAGTGATTCTGACCAGAACATCACCTTCCTACTCAATTTCAAAGCAGCTACCGAGCAGAAGCTTGAGGAGATGAGGAATGAGCTTGACTCCCTTCGCACACTCATCAAATCTACTTTTGATGATGTCGAAAAGGGGGAAAGACGCCCAGATAAAGGAGGAAAAGGAGGGGATAAGGGTGGAGATAGGATTGAGCCTACGCAGCAGCAACCAGAACAGAGAACCTACACACCGCCCAGGCCATATCCCACCATTTTTGAGCCAACAGAACAACAACTGCAGCAAACACAGACCGACAAAGGCAAGAATCCTATGGAAGATGATGAAAGTGCTCAAGTAGCAGAACTACTACTACTGGGAGTTAACCTGGAGGATGCTTGTGACCCAACGTTCAGGGCACAATTTTACAGAGACAAAGCAGCAAAAGAAAAGAGGGAAGCAGATCAAGCAGCAAGGGAGAAGGAATACCAGACGCCATTCTCACCTCCCAAACGAGATCAGCCCTCACAACCAGCACAACCAACCCCACCCTCTCAGAAGAAAAAGAAGCAGTCGTTCAAGGCATGGAATCTAATCTCTCCAGAAGCAGACTCCCAAGGATTCATGGGTAGCAGATCAAGATCAGAAAGAATGGGAGCTGCTGAAGACTGGATTCATGCTTAATAGATATTTTCTCAAGGAACCAACATATTCTGAACAGTCAGCTAATGAAGATTTCCAAAGATACATGGAAAATTTCCCAGAGAAAGAGCTTGTTCAGAGAATCAAGGCAGCAGCAGCAGAAGCAATGCAGATCAAAGCCCCAGAAAAGAGTTACATGGAATGCCCGATGATCCCATGAAGCAGTTTGCCAGATAAAACATACATCCTTAACTGCATCAATCTGATAGCCAAGACTAAAGGCTACAAGATTGACAATCATGATCCCAACTATGCCAGAGTTAGGGATGGTATATACGAGAGTGTGCAGCTGACATTGGATGCACATAAATCTAAGATGAAGAAGGGCACAACTAAATGATTTTCTTAGATTTTCTCATTTATCTTACCATCTGTTACCTTTTATTTTGTTGATCTGGACCTATTATGTAACTCCTCTTTAACTATCCTTGATATATATATTTGGAGGGTTATCTGATGACGATCTCTTATTGTCCAGAACTCATTATTGCTTTATGTTTGTTATAAATAATAACGAAATTTTAACCCATCTGGCTAAATAAAACCAGATAGCTCTTAAATGCTTAATTAAGGTTATATTGTAAAGTGTGGTTTCGACATCATCAAAAAGGGGGAAATTGTTGGGAACCCCTCACAAAATTTAATTTTGATGATGTTCCTTCGAAACACACTTAGATTCATGTTCTATTTGCTAGATTCAACTTGTTCTACATGTACCAGATCACTATTTTATAAAGTGAATTTGATAGAGAACGGGTGTTAGATCAGGTTAGCTGATGACTTATATTGTAAAGGACTTAAATACTTCTTAGTGTTCTGTCCTATAGAAAAGTCATCTAGTTAGTATTCTGTTCGATGAAGCAGACCTACACACCTGTAGCAAGCAGATGATCTGTTCGAAGGTCACTCAATCTGGTTATAAGCAACTCGACCCCAGCTATTGTCAACACTCTTTGGAACAAGTTTTAAACCAGATCAAATTGACCTTAATCTGGTTGACCATATAATCATTTAGAGAATGGACCTGACCTGGAGCAGATCAACTAAGTCATCTGGTATACGTTCGGTTACCCGATGTACTTAGAGCAAATCTCATATCACTTGCCACGGGATCAGATCTCATGAAGAAGGAAAGTCTATCAATCAAAGATCAAGAATGGAAGGAGAATCAATTGAAGCACGAAGAAAGGAAAGAGATCGATTAGTCATCTGCTTTCCATATCAAGAGAGATTCAGTCAACCATTCCTACAAGGCAAGAAGATCAAATCAGAGATTCATATCTCTTGATTGACAATCAGTATTTATTACACGTCAATCAAGCCCAATGGTTAGAATTCAAATTCTACACCTATAAATGCTTGGAACAAAATCTGGACGAGTAGAGATATATACGATATACGATCATCACAAGCAAGCTGAAAACTATGCCCAGAAATCAACTCAACTCTGAAGCATTCATAGACGAGATTTCACAATCCAAATCGTGTTCAAAGCCGTTCATGATCGAAATCACACCAACTCGATTTAAGTTTGTCTTATCGAGAGGAAGAAGGAAGATATCTTCGCTAGCTAGTAGTTTTCTAGTGAATTAACATGAAGGTACCATGTAGCAGATTTATCTACAAGTTGTAAAGGGACACGACCCTTATTCGTGCATAAGTTTCACTCTAGTTGTGATTGGAACTTGTGGCTCGTCCTCAGCGAGTATAAAGAAGAGAGTATCCTAGTTGTGGATAATTGTTACAACCCTAAATAGGTGGGTGTCGGGCACGTCGGGTCTATGCGACATGCCTTGGCCAAGGATGGCACAACTACGTGCCGAGACTAAGACATAGGCGTGGTACGGAGCCATGCCGGACACTGACACAAGAGATGTGCACGGGACACCGAGGAGGTGCGTGCACTGGCCGAAGGATCATGGCTCGGGCACACCCGAGCGTGGCTGAGAGTTGGTGCGCGCAAGGATGTGTCGAGCGTGGCCGAGAACTGCCGAGTGGCGTGCGAGAGGGGCACGCGCCAAGAGCCGAGGATGGTGCGGACGCGGTACATGCACGGCACGCGAGCAGCACATGTGCGCGCGGCACATGCGCGGCACGGGGCGTGGCGCGGGCATGGCGCGGGCGTGGCGTGGGCTGCGGGAGACCGTTGCGCGAGGGCGCGGGCTGCGGGTGTCTGGCGCAAGAAATGCGAGAGCGCACGGGCGCGGCACGCGCCATGCGCGGACGGGTGCGAGAAATACGGAGCATCGGTTGCGAAATATATAGGCGCGGAACGGGACGAGACTCGGTCAAAGGGAGCGTGAGCAAAATGTGGGCGACGGTTGTGGTAACAAACTCCAAGTCTCAGGGACGCCACATGGCACCTAGTTTGACTAAGTCTAGCTTTATTTGGCCCAGGCCCATTGTCAGCCTAGTGAAGGGGGCATGTCATTCACACCTATAAATAAATGACTCATGAGAGCTTAGAGCACATAGAGTTGTGTGTGCCAAAGCGTGAGTCCCTTGTTTGAAGTTGCGAGTAATATAAGGTTGGGTTGCCCCGTAACTCTTGTGGTTCGTTTATGCTTTACGTTGCTTTATATCGTAAAACTGTGGGATCGAGCCCTAGCTTTGCGAGAGAGATATTCACACAAACTTATACATGAGAGATAGTGAGACTGAGGGCTGGCCAAGGTGTGTCTTGGCGCCACACGAGGCGAAATTTCTTGGACGAAAATTAGCCCCGTGACAATAACCAATCTAGTTTTGATTGGACCGTGGACGTAGGGGTTTTCCCGAACCATGTAAAAGCAACTTTGTGTTTTACTTTAAGCATCTTTCATTTCAGTTGTTTATCTTTCTAACTCTGCACTCACATTCAACTTGCATATCTTTAATCAATCTGTTAATCGATCTAGATAATATTTTCAAAGGTTTTTCTAATAAGAGCAACTGATTAAGTCCACCATATTCCGCACACTATGTTCTGTTTGATAACAAGATCACTCTTGGTATCTGCTTAACGTAACTCACAAGAGAGACTCTCACTGGACAGATCATCTATCGATCTGGTCTGTCAACTTTGAGCAGTCTCCTTCGAGAAAGCTTAATCTCTCTAAGTTAATTAGTCAAGTAAACTGAAAAGTTTGTATTTGGTGTCCCCCCCCCCCCCCCCTCCACCCATACACCAAACCTTTGCTATTTCGGGACCAACAAAATCTCATACTAAGTGAATTATAAATTGAAGGAAAGATTTAGGGACTTGTCGGTACTAAGTTTGGCTAGAGGATGTTGGAAAGTGAAGGGGTATCATAAGGTGTGTGATCCTTATTGAGTAAGATCATTTGTAACTCGGGCACTATATTAGTGGATTGATTCTTTAGGTGAGAATCTCAAACGTAGGTGTGTGATTATCGAACTGGGTTACTAATTCTTGTATATTTTGTGTTGCGTATTTTCTTTACATATGTTTCACAAACTATTTTACTTGAAAAATATAACATCTAGAAAATCAACAATCATCTCACCATATAATAAATAAAATAATTATCTTACAAATTTTCTTTTTTGATAGTCTTTCTGTGATCAAGTATGCCACATACCAAAGGTCTACAAATCATATTTCACACTAGAGCTGTCAAATGGGTCCGACCTATCTGTTGAAGGTATCCTGGTTTTGGGTTGGAATGGATTTTGAAAATCAAGACCTGAAAAAATCGGACCTAAAAAGTCCGTCCAGAAAAACTCACGGACCTAGCGGACTTCAAGCTTAAAAAACTCGAGGTTTCGGGCTTAAAAAGTCTGCTCGTTATGAATGATATTTATATTAATTATATTTATTTTTTAATCAAAGTATTATAAATTATAACATTAAGTTATTACGGTAACAAGGGGGGTTCGCATCTATACGTGTAGTGTGGTGCTTGGGCCTACCTACCCTATTTGTTCCAAACTTCACCTTCAACAAGCGTAGATTCATTTCAAAAATCATGCGTCTTTCTCGTAAGACCTCTCTACGACTAGCACTCGAGGAACCACATCTCTATTCATTGATCTAAAAAATTGCAATGCTAGCAAAATCGTTTGATCGTCGTACTGGGTCATAGAGCATTAGAAAAGCTTTCTTAACCAATTGGATAGATTAAGAAAACTGAAAATTTATTTCAATCTTTTTATTTAAAAATAAAAATAAATATTCTATAAAAAATATTAAAATAATTAATTATATTAAAATTATTAAATTTTAAAATATTATCATAATAATCGATTGGGTTTGTACGGACTTCAAATTTTTAAAAAGTCCAACCAGCGGAATCGAGTAAGCTCAGTTTGATAATTTTCACAGTTCTGCTGACAACTCATTATTCCTAAATTTAATTGTTATATTATATTTCTATGAAAGTTGAATGGCCTAATCTGTTCTTATCATATATCTATATTTAAGCATAGATATATAAGGATAATGTAGTGATATTAAAAGATTATATAGTTGATTAGATATTAAATTTACAATAAAGATGATGGTTATTAATTTTCAAAAATACAAACTTTGCAACAATTTTTATTTGTAAGTTGTTATAAATACATAAAACTTCTACGTTGTAGGATTCGTCAATTTATGTTCTTGGTTTCGTTCCACACACACTCATCTATCACTGCTCTGTTTATTTCTTTCCCCGAGAGAAACCCTTGACGCGACCCCTCCTCTCACTCGTTTTCTTTCTAAATCGAAACTCTAGTCGGGACCACCATGGTTGTCGCTCATCTCCCTCTCGCTCTCCACTCTCTCGTTCGCTCTCTCTGACTCCCAAAAGGGCAGCATTCCTCCTTTCGTTCAGAAAGTAAATGTAAACTCTAATTTTCGAATTTGATTTCCTGATTTCTATGTTCCTTATCTGGTTAAATGCCTATGTTCTATGTTGTGAAACTGTTTATCTTTTGAAGGGTTCAAGTTATTTTCTCCTGTTCACATTTTAAAATCTGAATCTTGTTTGGTTATTATGAGGTTTAAATCCAAGCTTACTGCTTTAGTGTAATGTTCAAGTTTTTCAGATTTCTAACTTCTTCCTATGTGATCATTGCTATGCCTGATTCTCTAAGTGAAATTTCTGAATTTAACAGTTTCGGTTAATAAGGATTTAGAAATATTTTAATTTTCAGAACATAGGCCTACTGTATTATTTGAATTGAAGCTTTTTTTTTATTACGGGACAATAATAAGCAGAAAATGAAACCTTAATAGACTTGGCTTTAAGTTATGGTTACCTTAATGAGTGTTGTTGTTTTCTGAACTTTGGGTTGTGGAAATTTTTACTGAGATGAAATGAGCAGTCGACCTTCTAATTTTCTAACTTAATGTTTTCTGAGTGTAACTTGGTTGAAGTCTGATTTCTCAAGTGTGTGTTCGAAGGGAGGTTACTACATATATACATATATATAGTGGTAAGAGAATACTTAGGAGCATGCTAAAGTTGATTGATTGCGAGTGTCATTGCTTTTAGGAGTGATTTTGGGGAGCTAGCAGTAAATGTATCACGTATGCATGTCTTCAAATCTTATTTCTCGGATTTTCAATGCTACATCTCTCTAATGTGTAGCTTTTCAGAGTAGGAGCATGGCTAATTGTACTAATACTAGGCTTTATTTGTGCAGGAATATGGCTAGAATTATGAAGGACATCCTGCATGTGCTTTGAAAGAAAATCTACTGTGACCTTTTTTTTATTTTCTCCTTCCTTCGGAAGACCTATAGCAACACTTGAGAGGTCGCATAGCCTTTATGCCTAGATTGTCTTATATATCTTGATTTCCTTTTGACTTAATTAAAGATTTTGTAGTATTGTTGATGTGAAATGTGGGATCACTTGTAAGATTAAAGGAGAAATTTTGTGCAGGAAGCATGATCAGTCTCCAATTTCTTTCCATTTTTCTGTCGAGAACCTTTCTCTCTTCTTTCTAAGTTTTATTTGTTCCTTTCTTTAAATATTTGTGTACTAGCGCTGCAAAGTAACAAAGTGAAAGTTTATTTACTTCGGCTTGTTTTTGAATCCAGGTAGTCTCTAAGTAATGGAAATTGATGCCTCGCGGAGCTCGAGTTCTGATGATGGAGTATATGATTGCGACAGTGATTTGGAGGGTTACGTTGAGGAGTCAGTTGATGATGAACTTTGCTTTGCCTCCGCTGACATACAGAAGCTTCAATTTAGGTATACTCTTCCATATGGAGTTTCTTTGTGGCTTTGAGAGGGAAATTGTTGTATTTAGGCGATTAATGGTTTGTATTCGTGTCTATTGCAGGAAAGATAAGTCAAAGGTGCGGTGGATTGAAGAGTTGGGAATGGCTGAGGTGCTGGAGAAGAAGGGTAAAATGTGGATTACAACTGGAATAACTCTTCATGGGAAGACATATTGCTCCATAGAAGAAACTCTGTATGTGATGCAAACTCTCATCATTAGCTCAAACATTGTTGTCCTTGGATGCATTCTGGATTCTGTTGATCTTTGGCCACTTGGTTATTTTAAAGCCATCCGAAATTTGGAAAACCTGGTGAAATCAAGGAGCAGTTAACTGCCCTCAATCATGTATTGTCTTTTGCATTTTTCATAGTTTATTCGAAGTAAATAACTCTTGAATTTATTTTCTTCTGAATTGAAGCGGAAAAGCATCAACTACTATGATTTGTTCTTTTAGGGTGATTATCCATCTTGCATGCTCCCTATATTTGAGGAGTGATTTTGCTGTTTTCTTTGTAGGTATTTGGCTGAAATTGGTGTCGTGGTCATCTTGAATGTTGAGAATGTTCCTCTTCTATTAAGTGATATGTACACAAAGATAGCAGAAAACAATAATAAATATGGATGCTCTTGGGAGTCTTTTGAGGTTTACCGTTACTTGAAGTTTCTCGCCTATATTGTTGGTCGACATGGTGTGAAGGTCCATGAAGAGTGTGAAAAATAAAATCAATGCTGTTGGTATGGAAGAATGCGCTAGGGTTTCAGATAGTGTAAATGTAGAAGACAATTTCATTGCAGAGATGTTTAGTAACATGCATCTGGGTGGAATCAGACCAGTATTTGATGTTTTTCCTCCTAATAGCAAGTTTAGAAAGTCTAACTCAAGCAATCCATCTTTTACACTCTGCCTAGTCAGGTAATACCTTCAGCAAGATAAGGTTTTAATGAACTGTGCTTAATATATATAATGAATAGTCATGCTGTTTTAATAATGCATGCTAGTTTTGTTCTGAGGGAGACTTGCTCATATGACTGTTGTTTTTGAGTCGTCCGTGCTTGACTGAAAGTGATGAGTAAGAGATAGTCGGGGACATATATGCAGAAGTCCTTGTACACATCCATATCAATTTTGCTTGTCCTAAGCCTACTGTCAGGCAAGAGAAATGGAAATAATCCGTTTTAAACTTTCATTAACATGACTCTGTTCTTAGTTTGTACTATGCTGAAAGTTCTCTATGCAGTTCAATTGGGTTTAGGATCATTATTAGAATGGAACTGCTATTCGAACTCTATAAATTCCTCTTTGTTTCTCTTGTGTGGATGAGGCCTGTGTTATTTCATAGTCACAATATGCGATTTTTATGCAGTGGCTACCCACCGTCCATACAAGAGATCAACGACCTTGAGACATCATGTGACGTTATTCCTCTTAAGTTCTATGTGGTTGAACATGGAAGGGTTAGTTTCTTGTCATTCACCAAAGTTGAGCTGCCTGTTCTTCCATGACCTGTGTTGGCAGCTGCAGCTGGATAGTCAGCATGTAGCATCCATGTATCCATGCAAAGGGCATTCACATTGTTTCTGTCAGTCCAGAAGCCTGAGTTGATACATGCATTCTCCCTCAAAGGCTAGATCTCTGGATGACAGTATATAGAGTACTTCCCAATGACAAAATCAGGGGGTTCTGCTTCTTTATTGCGAAGGCTCATACCATATAGATGTATCGAAGACTCTGAAATATAGCTAGTTCATGTTTACGCATGAACACATAGGAAAGAGAAACACTGGAGATGGTTCCGCTTGTGCTATTGTTGCTGTAAACACTTTCTTGTTCAAATAATGTGGCTAAGAAATATCGATCAATGTTTTGGTGTTTCCAATTTGAAAAGCACGATTTTAAAAATAAAATAAATTTGAAAGAGAGATTCATGATAGCCTTGAGTCTTGACATGTTGAAGGGGATTAATGGGGTTCTTGGGGGCCCAGGTCATGGGTGAGTTGATCAATGGTCTTCGGCTTCCTGCCCTGAACTGCTAAAGGACTCAACCCTTATTTAGACTTTTGGGCCCGTCATCTTAATTTCTGAATTGAGACCCGGCCTGGCTCGTGTCGTTCCAACAACCGGTAGGATTCTCTAGAAAGGCAAGGTCTTGGATGGCCAAGAGGGCCCACTTGGAGACTTGGGATCTCAGCAGGAAATGTGAAGGTAGCATAAATGAACATGACTTTAGTATGGTTAGGGTCTCCGGTTTCCGCCTAATACGTACCGCTGCACAGCTTTATCCTTTTGGTTGTTACTTGTTACTATACATTGTTTTGTTTGTTTGCTGTAGCTAGGGTTCTATATATAGGTGGTCTTATGTCTTAGAAAATAGCACTACTCAATGAAATAGTTTCTGTTTTGTTGCATTTGCATGTTTCTCAATTCTGTTGCATGGCGTTGCCACTATTTAATTATAGGCACACCACATACCATAACAGAAATCAAACCAAGTGATTATAAGATGAAATGGGATATATACTCGAGTCAAATCTAAGATAGTGAGTGATAATAAGATGGGATATATGTTTCCTACATAATGACATTATGACCCCGTTTTTCAGGAGTTAGGTTTCAGCAAGATATGTTAAAATTTAACTTAAGATATGAGATAATAAGATATGTTTTTTTTAATTTCCTAATTTCATCGTTAGTAAGAGTCAAATCCCCAAATACTTCTTTTTTTTTTCTGCAAATCCTAATTTCATTTTTTTTTGTTAGAAACATGATTTTTAGATATTTCCTTCATAATAGATTGTTATCCAAGAAGAGATAATTTGTTGCCAAATCATCCTCAAAAATTTCACCATCAAAAAACTATGAAGGAATCTGAAGCATGCATCAGAGAAAAGGTGAAGAAATGTGCAAAAAAATCAAACAAAATATAGATGTTTGACGGCGTGGTTGTGCAGTTGTGCTCGCCAGACAGCGGATAGGCTTACATGGAAAAGTGAGACAGAAGTGCACGCAGTAATGAAGAGAGAGGATGAAGATGAGGTTACTTTGGGGAAGTAGGTGATTTGTAAACACTTTTTGAGAATTTCATATCATAGGTGAAATAGTAAAAATAACCCGAGCCTTCCATTTAATACGGGTCAATGAGTTAGAAAATTTGGGTTACCAAAGTTAAATCTGCCTAACTTTACAAAACTGGTCTAACAAACGGACCCTACAAGTTTTGAAGTTAAAACCAAACCAAGCGGAAGTAGTCAAATAATGCTGATGTCATGCCAAGGGGGTCGATCGAATTCTTTTGGTACTTAGAGCAATAAACCTCTTCAAAATCACGAGTATTGATAGCACTCGCATCCTCTATAAATACACAAGCTCATTTTCAATCTCATGTTTGATTTCAATATAAATTTTAGAAATTAGATTATTTATAAGATCAATCCCCGACGTCCTTCGCTTCAGACAGTAGTAACCTGTTCAAGCAAGGGATACTCAGAAAAAATGCACGATAATTATCCTCATGGCCAGCCAAGTTACAACAGAAAAAACTACAACATTCACAAGCTTCGAGCAATCTTTTCATACAGATCACGCGGCCAGTTCCGATTCAGGTTGTTGGCAAGAAAGTTGGCAATCTGCATAAAGGTATTTCTCATTATGATGACATTGGAAACTGCAAAGCATGTAAGGAACAAGAAAATAAATAAGAATCCGTTCTACCTTTGCTCTCATTGCACGAAGCGATCCATCTGTATCAGTGACGTTATCCAAACAATTAAGAGCTTCTTTGAGAAGACCCGGTATGCAAGCTTCAACATGAGGCGACACGTTTTGGAAAACATCAGAAGCAAAATCTGCAGACCTCGGATCCAAAGGAAGAAATGGAAGTCTCGCAATCTCCCTTAATGCATCTAACTGGTTTCCGGAGCTTGCAAATTTGTGGATTGCTAAGATTGCTTCTAGCTGTCTCAGCACATTTTGATGCTCGATTACATTTTCTCTCTCTTGAGGACTGCAGAATGAAACGACAGGGACCAGAAGAGAGTTGAGAACTCTAAAACATACTTAACAAATATCAACAATATGCAGAGCTACAACTTTACCAGCATCATAAGAACCACCAACTTAAGCGAATAAGCTCTTAACAGTTAATCCATAAGAGTGCACACTCTTTATGGGAACAGATTGAGTGTGTTTAAATAGAGAAAATGAACCCACATTAGAGGATAAAAAATTAAGGGACTTGATGTAGGATAGTGAACTAAAATGGAAAGTACACATTCTTGTGGAACGTCGGGAAATGGAAAACTATGCACTCTTATGGAACGGAGAGAGTACGCGGCATCCCTTTAAACCTTTTAGAAGCAACAGTGCTAAAGAGCTCAAGAAATATGACCAGATAGAACTCTGAATATGATATAAATCATATAATTTGGATTTAGTTACATACATATTCAGTAACACTAGAAACCTGATATAATTTTTCAGCATGTGCGACAAAACTGTCTGCTTAACGTTATAGATAAACAAGGCAAGCACTAGAAACCTGATGTGGGGGTAGTATTTGAATGTCTCCAAGATCTCATTTCCAGAGTGTATAAGTCCACTAATCGTGCTTTCACCATCCAGCCGACCACGTGATAAGGCACAAAGTGCTTCGGAAAGACACTTGTTTATTGTATCCAATGCAGAAGAAAATGCCCCGATTCTTTTTTGAATTTCTATTGACTGAAATGTGAAGGTAAAGTTAGTCCAACAAATCAAGGGGATTGGAAAGCTTCATTCAGGAATCTGCAAAAAAACTACAACATTGGGAATTTCAGAGGAGATATGAACCAACAACATAAAATACCAGAGGAAAATCCATGAGAAGAATGTCTTCACAACAGGCATAATCATCACAACACATCAAGCACATTAAAGAAAGGTCTCAATCATATTTGGATATTCAGTTGATAACAGAAGTGCAAGAAACATGACAAGAGTTTACTTTATCATATAAACCAGCATCCTGACACTGTTGAGCAGCTTCAAATAAAAATTGTTGCCTTGTCATCCCATCAGTCAAAAATCTTCCCAACTGGCCTTCTTCTCCAGAGCCTCTTGAGCCAAGCAAAAGAGATATACCACCATCACGCAAGAGAATCTCTGTTAGAAGTTGCTTTAACATCAAGGTCCTCTGCCTTTGCTGATCCACACTAGCTCTTCCAATCCATGACAATTGCCCACCACCCACAGTAGCAGCTGCTTGAGCATAATACTCCAATGCCATTGACAGGTCACCGTGGCGCAGATACGCTGCCCCATATTGCCTAATAATACTAGATGCCTCAGCTAAGTTATCCATCACTCCGTGTCTTTGTCCTGATCCAGAACCTTCAGAAAGGACACCACAATCGGCTAGCACAATAGATAAATGCACTGAATCAACACTATATCCATCATCTCCAATATCTTTCGACAAATGACGAATGCCTGGAAGTAACTGGATGCTTAAAAATAAAATATATGGATACACCAAAGGGTCCTTTCCGTTCTTTGTGTAATATGATGGCTCAAACTTATTGAGATACCCCTGTAGATCTTCCAAACTGTAGGATGATACTCCACCATTGAGGACAACTGAAGAGGAGGAACCACCAGAGGTTTCACGTACAGCAGACAACATGAACCACAAGAAATCCTCTATTGTATTAAAGATTGTAGGAAGCTCTCTAAGCAACCGATCTACCAGCCTCCTGGAGCCAGATATAATAGCATGCAAGAGTAACTTTTTCTTGTCATATGATGTCCGACCAACTCGGTCAACCATCCGTAATATTTTTTCGCATTCTTCTGAAGCAGCACCTGCAGTTTCAGCTGATACCATACCTCCCGTAGTAATCCACTCAGCAAGCTAGCAAAACAAAAGTATATCTGTTGTTACCCAGAGAACAAGAAAAAATGAATAGATGATCAATGGCTTAAGGAAATTTTCAACTACTCATACCAGAGGGGTGAATTGCTGAGAGACGCGAGATGTTCGGGCAACTCCCAAAGCATCATCATAGTATCCAGTTCTCAGGCAAAAGTATATCTGTTGTTAACCAGAGAAGAAAGTTGGCACATGCAACTCAGTTTTGGGGGTATTAGCAGACAGAGCACCACATAAACATGCAATTATTAAGTTTACTGTCGGAACAATTCAAAATCATCAACAAAATGAAGACCGTTTGTTAAGTTTCCTGTCAGAAGAAAGTTGGCACAGGCAACTCAGTTTTTGGGAGTTTTTTTAAAACAGAAAGGAAAATTATTTTTCGTTTATTAATGATAGTAAGGAGAGAGAAGATTTTGGAGGAGCCTTCAGAATTTGCACTATAATAACTTTGTCAAGCCACTGCAAGATGTTGCGAAAGAAGCATGTGTAGAACTTTGGTAATGATAAGAAGGGTACTAAACCTGCTGCCACGTGGTGTCCACAGGAGGCTGTCGACAGGCATCACCTGCATCAAAGTCAAGAACTCCATAATCCCTCAACCGCATCTGCAGAACAAAAGGATGTACCGATTTACAAATAAGAATCTATTTGTACACTGACATATGTTCAATTATAATGTTGTAAGCTCAGACAAACCCGAAGGAAGGCACGGATTCTTTGCAGATTTCCAACAGCCCCACCAAGAGCAGCCTATAATCATATCAAAAGGTAAAACATCAACTGTAATATAACTTCATATTATAAAATAGACCACATTGACACTGACTGGAGAGGAAGATATGCACAGATAAAGCAAATACTTGCAGGCCTTAAAGGTACAATCAAGCAATTAGAGTACATTCAGTAATGGAAGAACCATAAAAAAGAGGTACATTAGACCAAGAACATTAAAATGAATTACCTGTGCAGGATGGCTATGAATCATGTCCATGACATACTTCTCATGTCCCCACTCCAGATGGTGCCGAGCTCCAATCACTAAGGACATTCTCTTAGAAACATTCCGTTTTACAGTTGGATCCTCGCCTATTAATGTCTGCCAGAATTATTGAGCATCAATATAAAACAAAGTGAATTTCTGTGTCTGAGAATGGGAAACAATAACATTGAATAAGGGAATGCGCATAAAAGTAATTACAATTTCTACTTGACAGCATACCATAATTAGGTGCCAAATCTTCAGCATGCTGACAGATTTTGAGCCAGATGCATCCAGGTCTAGACTTTCATATGCATTTCTGAAAGATGCAGCAGGCTGATGAAAGAAATTATTAGCATGGCAAGGTTCAAGTTACACTATATACAAGCATGAGAGACATTCCACTCACACAATCCTTAACAAATAACTCAAAGGAAACGGATTCAACAATATATTTATTACATGAGTCGAACCAATGCCCTTTGTCCAGAATTATAAGCAACTTGAAAGATGTAGTGTATGGTTTCATGACTTACTCTGAAGGGTAAGCCACGCTGTCTAGCACTGTTCAAATTCTTGACAACTTCTGCATATGCGGCAGCCTTTTTTTCAACTACGGGTTTATCAGCCAAAAGTGCCAGTTCAAGACCAGATTGTCCAGATGAAACTGCAGGACTAGAAGTCAAAGGTACTATTTGACCCTGGCGACTAATCCCACCATTTGAATCTCGAATATTTGTTTTAGGTACTATTGAAATTCGACTCAGGCTCTGAAGAAAATCTCTTTTTTCCTTTTGCCAGTCCTCCTGAAAATATGAAGTTAAAGTTATTCAACAACACAACTTGCCAATAATGCTGAAATATAAGGTCCTTCCTGATTGAGATACCTGTAATACAGACATCATATAATCATTGAAACTTCTGAGATTATCCTTCTGAGCTTCTTGTACAGCTGAGATCACTGCCATTTCGTGGACCTGAATTTCAGCAAATATCATGATCATTTATAAGGAGAGTTCACTATCTTACTCGAATTGTGCTTAAGTAGTTAAAAATAGAAAATAACCTGTTGGAGATACTCTTCAACCGTAGTTGCCTCAGCAGGAAATACATCCTCAAATGTCGTCTTCAAGGGATGAGTTAAAATTGCATACACATTAACACAATATATTAAAAGGCATCCATGTTAAAAAAAGAGAGAGAAAGCTGGTAACCACATCCCTAAAAAAGCTATTCAGCACTACACCCAAGCAACATAATACTAAAACCAATATAAGAAGCCAACGTGCCAAGAATATAATAAACATTATATCTTATAATCAATGTTGTAAAAAATGAAGGCGCACATAAGGCGTTTTATCACTGTGAGGCGAGGCATAAGCCTCCAGACGATCCGAGGCATAGACCTCAAACTTGAGAAAAAATTAATAAAATCAAGGTTTTAAAAGGCATTTTTCGCCTTGAGGCGTTTTTCTATTGAGGTGCGAGGTGTAAGCCTCGAGGCAAACCGAGACGTACACTCGAGGCGTAAATGAAAAATCATACAAAATCATATCTAATATCATAAAAACATAAAATTAATGTCTCAACAAGTTATAAGTTTTTAAAATCTAACATTTAACTTCCTAAGAAAGAGGTGAATCACGTCGCTGGTGCTTCGCCGGTGGTGACAGTAGAGATTTGAGGTGCAAGGATAGTGTAATGGCGTCACTGACTCACTTGAGAGTCAAAATTAAATTTTTAACCTAATTTTTATTTTAATTGTTGTCGGATTGTTTAATTCATTACAATATGGACAACCCCATTAATAAATGGATTAAATAAAAGAAAGTTCATTCACAATTAAATAAAATAAAATATATCCCATCTTTTTTCAGCCCATAAACTATAGAAAAATAGCTTAATTTCCTGCATACGCGAGGCGTCCGCCTCTTGACCACCTTGAGGCACGCCTTGACAGCCTCACGTGACTCGAGGCGCAAGCCTCAACAACACATATGAGGCACTGCCTCACGGTCGTTTTTTACACGAGGCGTACCGAGGCGCGCCTCAAGTACGCCTTTTAAAACATGAATAAAATAATATAATAACAAATCAAACATTAAATTAAAAACATAGAAATCTTAAATCTATGCAATTAGTGTCATTACATCTAATCTAAATCAAACTCATCATCAACACACCATTCGACCCATCAACATTCTCATTGTTCTCATCCTCTCAATCATGTTTCTCCACCTCATCAATCAAATTCATGACACTCTTTTTTGCCTAAATTATGTGTGCGGCTTGCTCTCGTTTATGTCAATTCTCTAATATGTCTATTGTTCTTATTTAAGTTAATTGGTATAAGGTTGTTTTATGTTTTTTATTCAATTAGGGTTGGGCTTCAACGGATTTATATTTAATTGTTTGTGGGCTTTATTAATTTAAATTATTTTCAATTGAAAAAGTCAAAAAAATCAGAATTTGAAGCCCAATTAGAACTATTTTTCAAGGCTTAAGCTTAAGCCTCGATTGCCTTGAGGCAATGCGCCTCGAGACGTACGACTCAAACCCAAAAGGGATAAGCCTCGTTTAGTGTTGACTGTGTTTAGGCATTGAGGCTCTTATTTGGCGAGGCGGTCCGAGGCATGCCTTTAAAACGTTTTTTACAACATTGCTTATAATAACTCTACTAATAAATTTATTGTTGATTATGCATAATATTTTCAGGGATGTGTACACTCTGGAAATTTATCAAGTGAAACAATTAGTTATGAGAATGATGATACACTCATTCATAGTTTCAAAAGGCAGTCGTGAGGCCCTCCTTGGGTGGCCTCAAGTAAAAACTGCCTCTGAGGCACCGCCTCATGTTATCTTCTGAGGCTTGCACCTCAAATTAGTTGATGCGGTCGAGGCACCTAAGGCGTAGCGTACCGCCTCGTGAGATGCAATTCAAAGTTGATATTTTTCATTTTCAGGCCTAACATACGATGACATAGCAAAATTGAGTAAAATATTGATTGGATTTTCTTCATATTAACCCAATTATTACTAAAGTGGTCCAATTATAGTTAAATTGATCCAATTAAGATTAAAATTACACACTCATCACCCGGCCTATCGCAAATTACATATCTCCTCTTCACTGCTCTATCTTGTCCGATGCAACATTCCATTCGAGTCCTTTTCCAACGCAACGACTTTGAACTCTTTTTGACAATTAGAAGATAGAGGTGGAGATGGATACAATGATAATTTAGATTTATTACACTTTTGATTTATGAATATTTGAATTAGGAATTCAATTGAGATTTTTAAGAATTATAACTACTTGTGATTTTTAATTTTTTGCGTGTTTTATGATAATTGATATAATTTTGAGTGTTTTATGATATTAAATATAATCTTGTCACTTTGTTATTTGTGCCTCGATTCATCTTGAGGCTTACGCCTCGGCTTCTCTCGAGGCTTACGCCTCACACCTCAACAGAATAACATCTCGAGGCAAAAAATGCATTTTGAAACCTTGCTCTCATTCATAACAATATGGAGAAATGGCTCAGCAGGATGATGGAATCTACCTTTAATTCGAAGGATTTGAGATCACGAGCTAATTGCTCCGCGTTTAATCCCTCTCGAGCTAATAATCTGCCAACAGATGAAGTTTGTATAGAATAAACATAATAACTACTTGAAAAGTAATGACATACTATCAATGAGACATTGAGAAAGTGATGTCATCTTAGGGTCACATATAATGATATAATATTCCGCGGATCATACCAAGTCTCATAAACTTCTGATATTCTATATCACAGATTTCAAACTGCCAATACCAAGGATAACCAGTTTCTATGTTAGCCTTTGAAAGGAAACATAAAGATATTGCTTCCGTCAACTTCTAAACACAGAAGTGTTTCATCTTTTGTCATATGCAACACGACTAATTTCAACAATTCTAATAATGCTGAGCAAATTAGGACTCCACCTCCACCAAAATTACTCACTCTTCATATATTTCTGTTTTAAAACTTGATCGAAGCAAGTTCTATGTACTGAGAAGACATTCCAATTGGATAAAACATGAAATTTGCCACAAATCAGCAAAGAAACGAAATCTGTTTAGACGATGCAAATGAAGTTGCGATTTGCAAACAACATTAAGGAAAATTAACACGATAAATGACCTAGTAGCGGCAATAGACTGAGAAGGAGCTTCGGCTCGTAGGGTTTTCGCCTTCAGCTTCTTCGACAGAGCCTCCAACTGATCCAAATTCCTCTGTTTCCACCAAAAAAACAGCACAAAACCAGTCCAATTTACTGAATATCGAAAAAAAATAGCAAGAGGTAATTGAGGTGCAGTGTTCCACCTGAAGCGGTGGAAACTGAGCAGAAGGAGCGGCTTGTTCGATTAGCTTCGAAGAGGAATGCAGAAGACCGGTCCAACCACTCATGTCGGCGTCGCTCGCCATTGTGTCTGGGCAAAAACGTGCGCTACACACCGTGTTGCTCTGAAATGAACTGGTTTTCAGCTAATGATTAGAGTATAGCGCATAAATCATAATATGTGTGTAGTAGAAAAATGGAGGGAGGAGCTTTGGTTTGGGTTTTGAAAGCCCTAATTTGAAAATCTCCACTTCACTTGCGCCGTTTAAAAGCCTGTTGAAGCCGTTTACGCTTGGTTGAGCTTCAACTTTACGCATCAAAACTTTTGCTGCTCTTAAAATGCAAAATCTTTTAGTACTTAAAATAAAATGCAAATTTTAATAATCTTCTTTCAAAAGTTGCCATTCATATACGATTTTGACCGCCAATAGTCTAATATGATTTGTAAGATATCACTCCTTCCATCACAATAAGAAATGATTATAAGAGATTCAACATAAATATTGAAAAAGTAAAGGGTTGTATTAAAAAAAAAAAAAAAATGTACTCCCTCCGTCCCACTAGACATGACACACTTTCCTTTTTGGATGTCCCACTAACAATCACACATTTTATAAATAGAAAAAGTTATCTCTTTAAAAAGGAGTGGACCCTACCACATTTATCACTCTTACACTACTTTATATACTCTTCATAATAACCGTGCCGAAAAAATGTGTGATGCTTAGTGGGACGGAGGGAGTATATTTTAAAGGTAGAGACGGACGGAGCCAGAAATTTTAGTAAGGGAGGCGAACTTTTTCAACATCAAAATTATAGAATTATACGAAAAGAAAACAATGAAGACAATATGCAACATCTTTTATAGGTTTCCAACCAATTAGGAAATGTTTTATACCAAACTGGTAAAAACTTTGTACAATTCTTATCCACAATCAATAAAAATTCATGGGCATTTCTTGTTATCATTGAAAAACGAATGAAGTGACTTCCTTGTGTTGATTTATGAACATATATATAAAAAATGCAAGATTACTCTTAAAAAAACTCTCATTTTTTAAAATAAATATTAAGTATTAAAAAAAAGTCATACGTTACAATTAAAAGACAAAGAGTTGAGAGCGTGTATGACTGATTTAATTGGCTTGACACAAAACCTTTGTGCATGGTTATTAAAAAGAGTGTATAAAGTAGTGTAAGAGTGATAAAGGTGGTAGGGTCCACACCTTTTTGAAGTGATAACTTTTACTATTTTTGAAATGTGTTATTCTTAGTAGAACGTCTCAATAAGGAAATTGTGTCAAGCTTAGTGAGACGGAGGGAGTACTATATAGTAGATTGAAATAATTAAATTATAGAGAAAATAGAGAATAACAAATATTTGCATATAAATTAAAATATAAATAACGAATGAGATCTCACACAATAATCGCACTCGAAAATCCTTAACCGATGTTGGATTACTAAATAGCTTATAGAAAAACGAACAAATATTTGGAAAATGACGTGAAGTTGCACTTTGAAAAAAAAGAATAATTCTCCATTGCAATTTATGTGTTGATGGAGGGTTTTTTTTTTTCCAACACACGCACGCCATATGTGTTGATGGAGGTTGAAATCTATAATGTTAACTTAACAAATTTAACATATTGATATATAATAATATCTAAGTTACGAATTAAGACCATTAATTATAACTTATTAAAACGTTTTGTTTTAAAGCATAAACTAATAAATTATATATACAAAAAATTGAAATTTTGAGGGGAGCGGTGGCCACTACCAGCCACCCCCCTCGCTCCGTCTTTGTTTAAAGGGGAAGAATAGATATAACCACTAAAGTATAAGTGGGTTCTTATTTAACCACATTGATAAAAAAAAAAAAAAGTTCTATAGACAAAATTAATGTAAATAACTAAAATACCTTTAAAATAAATAATATATCCTTCATGATTTTTCATCTTTTCTATTTTTTACCTCTACCCAAATTGCACTTAATGCGATGGAGAATTGCACTATGTTGGGAACCCCACAATCTTATCTTGGTTTTGATAATGTTATTCGAAACAACACTTAGTTAAAGTATGATATCTCAAACCAAGTAATTAATGTGCTCTATTAAGGAACAACTAGTGTTTTGTAAAGAAGCAGATGTTATAGTTTTTACTATCTGTATTATTCTTATCAAGCTTTCCTGAACTCATTAAGTATATCGTCACAAGGCTTAAACTCATGTAGTGATAGCAAGTGTTAATCTTTGAACAGATCGAGTTTACGATCTGTTCACAAATTAACAGCTCGATGTCCCCTGCCTTTTGTTGGTTTTTGATATCTGTTCTAGAATAGTTTTTCTTTGTTTACGAGATCAACATTGTAAAAGGAAGTTTGAATTTTCAAACTAACTTATAGTGATCTATCTTTTGGATTTTGTAAAATGTACAGATGGATAATAAAATACCATCTATCTATCTAGCTGTTATTAGGAAGATACCCGAACAAGCAAAGAACAACTTGAGATTATGCTCACAGCAGCGAGATATGTTGACAACAGATCGTTGTTCAAAGACGATATGTTCACTCAAACTCCTACAAAGGTCAAGATCAAGAATTATAAGTTAATCTGGAAACAAACCAGTTAACAATTGTGAACAGCTCGTCTTTAAGCTATTGTAGGAAACAATATGCATCTGTTACAAGACAGCGAGCTGCTAAATTCACACCATAGTTATGGTGGACTGCCGACATACCTAAATTTGTCACAAGTAAACACTCTGTGTATTGTCACATCAACTGCATACTTTAAGGAATGAAGTACGAGAATATCAATTTCCAGTACGGTGAATCATTCCTAGTATGGCAATACACTGGGAAATCGCGTGAAAGGTGGAACAAGACTCTCATTTGGCAGCGCATGCCTCAACAACACTGCCATGCATTTAATGCAGCCATTAATGTGATGAAGAAGGACGTCTTCATCTCCAACGGATAGTTTCTTCAAAGAGGCTATAAATACCACCTTCACCTCCAGAAAGAAGCACGAGAATTCAAGCTATTATCCTGCTATTACTCTACTAAAATCTTCAAGCTCTCAACATTCAAAACACTTCCACCCATCAAGAATTCTCTGTCGTGTTTTACAGTAGTTGAAGGTTACTTTCTGGAAAACTTATTTCTCCAAAACCCCAAGTTAGGATCTAGATTTGATCCGGTTGTAATCTAAGGTTGTAGTGCTCAATCTTAGGAAGAAGATTTGTAATCACAAGAACTTATCTAGATTTGATAATTCTTGTGGCTCGTACTCAACGAGTAAAAAGAAAGGAGAAACCTAGTAAAGTTTTCGATCTAGATTTGATCGAGCCGTGGACGTAGGGACAGTTTATCCCGAACCACGTTAACTGCTTGTGTTCTTTATTTCTTATTAACTTCATCATCATCTTCTTCATACTCTTGCATTTAAATCTTGGTTGATAATATCCTCAAGAAGGAAAACGTTTTTCACATTAAAAAGAGCATTAACCACCATATTCCGCACACAACTTTAATCAAGTTTAAATCTGTATTTATTATTCTTGATTATTGTTTTTCACGCATAAGGTCTTATCTAAGTAAGATTAAATCTTCCTGACAAGAAGATTTATTTTACTACCCTAAGCTATCTTATTTATTAAGTGTGCTTAAACCTTATACCTAAGTTTAAAACAAGAAAACCCTAAAAGTTTGAATTGGTGTATTGCCCCCCCCCCCCCCCTATACACCAATCTAACTCTTTCAGGACCAACACACTCCATCTCTCAAACGGCTAGTTCTAGTCATGTTACTATAACATTTCTTCTCCAGAAAGAGCATGAGAAATCTGTCATTATCAAAGCTTAAAACTATGCTCAAATTTCTTTAAGCCTTCAATGTTCAAAACACTTCTTCATGATTTCTCTAAGTGTTTAGCTAGTTGCTTGAATTTATTGTTTTCTGGAGATCTTCCAAACTTAAACTCAACGATCAAGTGTGATCAGTATTTAGCTTTCTTCTATATTGTAGTGTTCAATCTTAGAAGAAATTATTGTAAGTTGTAAACGGGCCACGACCATAAACTCGTGCATGAAGAACGTATATAGTTTTGATTGTTCTTTGTGGCTCGTACTCAATGAGTATAAACAAGCAAGAATTAGTGGATTACAGACTAGTGTTGGTCGAGCCGTGGACGTAGGGTTGTTTGCCTGAACCACATTAATGCTTGTGTTCTTAATTTTCTTATCACTTGCTTCGGCTATTCCACTTTGCATATCATAAACTCTTAATTAACTCCCCTAACTACTTTGAGAGTGTATATTAGTTCGATGTTCATAGACGTATTTTATATTTTCTTCTTCATTTATTGAGATATATAACCTCTCATTATCTCATACATGACATTGAAGAAAATATGGAGAAGTGTTGAGGGGAAGAATGAGAGAAGATAAACGATAAAAATTATTATTTAATGTTTCCAAACAACCTCACTTTTTCATTATATGCATATTAATATCATTTATGTATCAATGATCTAGAAAGAAATAAAAAAGAAGTAAAGAATGTAACGTCCCGTATTTTCCTCAATAAAAATACTATTTTCCTCAATCATAAAAATAACATTTGAAACCCGTAAACAAAATATTTTGAAATAACTGTAGCGCGGAAGCCTTTGAAATAACCTTTGAATCTTTAAATAATAAATAACGGGACTTTAAATCAAATCATCGAGAATATCTCTTGGTGGAAAATAAAATAAAGCTAAATTAAAAACGATGTGTCATACTGCCGCCACCACACTGCCCAACTCCTTAGCCTGAAAAATATAAAATATAAGAGAGTGATTATATCCACATACTCAGTGAGAAACACGTAACAACCAATATTTAAACGACACATAACGAATCATGCAAATGCCCGTAGAATGTATCGCACGGTGGGCTTTTACCCCAAGAACCCTTTCGGATCCCGGATCCTTTACTGAATCCCTGACCTCGTATAATATATATGCACAGTGGGCTTTTACCCCAAGAACTCTTTCGGATTCCGGATCTTTTATTGAATCCCTGGCCTTCGTACGCTAGCGCAAGACTTTTAATATATCACGTAGGTTTGACATTTCAACATAACAGTCACATATACAGTAAAAATATTAGCAATTACATTTAACCATAAAGGACATCCCTCACCTGATAAATACTTCAATCGAGATAGCCAGACGATAACAATTAATAGATCACAGAGTCGCACCTAGAAATAAAAATAAGATTCTAATTTAATAATCTACACATATATTACACACGCATATACGATATATATATATATATATATATATATATATAAACACACTGCACATACACAATACATATATGTGTATATATATAACTCACGCACACACTGTACATATATATAATAACACACACCACACGCGCACACACACTATATATATATAACACAATCATATACATACATGCGTATATTTATATATATATAATTATAATAAAAATAATTAAATTACCTCACTTAGGGATGAAATCATTTTTCTTTCTACTGTATAAAAATCTGGAAATTTGAGTGGCAGAACGTAAGAGAAGGAACGACTGATTTATATACTGTGGGAGAGAAAATAAAAGTTTGTGGGATATATATATAAGAGTAAGGGTAACTAGGGTTTGAATTAAATAATATATAAGTAACTAATAGATATACTTTAAAATTTCAAATTGGTAAAATAATAATTAGAAATCCATAATATTAAATATAGTATATATATATATATATAGCTTTTAAAAATCTGGGTCGTTACAAAGAATGTCTCGGTCATTGTATGAAGAAGATAATAAGAGCATAAAGATAAATGAAGAAGGTGAGACCCATAAAAAAAAAAAAAAGAATTGTAATTTGCTTGAAATATCAAAGATATTTTAGACTTTAGATACAATTTTGTCTATAAAGCTACATTTTTTATTATAGTGGCTAAAAAACATCTCAATGTTATGAAAGTGCTTATTTTTGGATAATAACACTATTTTAAAGGTAATTTTTTTTCTTTTTTAGGAAAATAATTATTTTTAATGGGACGATCCAAAAAGTAAACATGATCTTTTTTAACAAAATAGAGGGAATAGTATATTATTTACTACTGGCTTCTAAGCCTAATTTATGCTCGGGTTGGATAATCTATGAAAGGAAGAGTATGATCTCTACTTGTTAATTTAATCTAAAAAATGGATAATACATAATTTTAAGGTTAATGGGTAAAATTATTCAATTTTATAAACTAAAGATAAAAAAAATACTCATATGAAAATAAAAGATGGAGTATAAATTACTCAAATTACATGATAACATGAGGAATTTCCTCGTGTGTTCATCTAAATCAAATTATTTTGTGAAATGAAATACATAAGCACACGATTAATTTCCATATTTACTCATGTAAATGAGTATCTTTTTATCTTTTATTTTTATGTGAGTACTTTTTTAATTTTTTTACTCATTATAATGTGTATTTTAGCTTTTATTCTTAACTAGTTTGTGCACTCGTGTGATGCACAGTAAGAGTTCAAAGTAATAAATTAATTTTAATTATATTATAATTGAAATCATCCAATTATAAACTAATAACCTCTTTAAAAAATTATAATAGGCAAAAAAATTTAATATGGTTGTTAAACTAATAATATCTCCATCAAACATATTGTACACACAAATACAAACCGAAAGAAAAAAAGAGAGCATAATTTATTCATAATTTTAATGGATCGTGATTGTTAAACTAAATTTATATAATTTGTTATACACCAACTATATGCATGTAAAGAAAAATAAGATAAATGATCTATTAAATTTAATGTTAATTAATTAATACTATATAATCAAATATTAAGTTAACGAATCCATTCAAAATATTTTTTATATCTAAAAAATTTAGTATACTTATGGATTGTTTGACTTGAAATATATGATAGATAAATTTAATAAGATATTTTCTTTCAAAAAAATTCATTTATATTCACAATTCATTATTTTATTTTTTTATCAATATTTAACAATTTAACAATTTTTTTTATCATTCAAATGAGTGATAAATTTAAAATATACATATACAAGGTAAAAGAGAGTCATATGACGTGTAAACTATTTTACATTCATAACATACATTTCAAATTTATGAGAAAAATAAATCAGATATTAAAATATTTATTCACAATTGATATAATTAAACTATACTCTAATCAATAAACCATAATCAGAAATAATAACAAATTCCTGTATAAAATATATCACAATAAACCATAATAAAAAAGAACAACAAATTACCTATTTTAAGAATGCCTAATCAATAAACCTCAAAAAGAACGATAAATTTCCTATCTTAAGAGATAAAATATTTTATATAAGATATATTGTACGAAAATTATCTTTTAATCCATACAATTGATATAAATAATTTATCATTCAAGATTTATTTTTACTTAATGAATGATTTTTATTTGATATATCTGCTTCCTATACATATGAATATATAATTAGTTTGATATTCAAATGGTCATAACTTGTTCATATTAAATCTATTTTTTAATATATCATATATCAAATTAAAGATCTTTTCATGATCTTTAATTTAATATGTATATTGTATATATTTTTCTAAATGATATAATAATATAACTATAGGTAAGAGAATGTGAGTAGTTAATTTATTCATACTTAATATATAACTGTCTAAGTTTACGTGTATGCAATGTTTCTACTACAATTTAATTAATAACTAATATATTTAATAACTTAATTATTTCTGCCACTGAAATTAAAGTTAATTATAAAATCACTATTAAAATTAGAATGTTTCCTATTATATATATATAGATTTTAATCTCATAAGGAACCCGAGAAGAAGGCAGAACAGGAAGCAGAAGGCGAGGAAGAGAAAGAAGAAGGACCAGAGAAGGAGAAGACCGACAAGATGGAGGTGGGTCAGCCAAAAGAAGTGTAATGTCCCGCTATTTTACTAGTAGTTATTATGTATTGAAAATCTGCTCGAGAAAATTTCGTTATAAAAATCTAATATATCAGTTAACTAATCGATATTAGTAACTATGTTGTGTATCTTATAATTATTAGAGTAATGACAGATACTATGTGAGTTTTGTTTTGAACTAATAAGGTCATTCAAAGAGACGAAACTAAGTAAATTCTTAAGATGCATAATCAATAAATTAGCTATAAGTTAATCATAACTTATAAGATAACCAATTGATAAATTAATTGGAAATTTTTGGATGAAAGTTAGTATTTGAAGAATTACTTTTAAGCCCATTTAGAAAATAATTATATACTTCTTAGAAGTTTGTATATAATTAGTTAATAACATATTAAATATGGAGATGATATTAAGTATTCTATATTATCTTGTATTGATCAAATATTAGATATGGTAAAATGTTGTTTAAATGAACTTGATGAGTACTATATATATGTAGTAAGAATTTTGCAGACTATATATATATATGATATACCTTATAAAAAGGGTGTATAAGATTGTATTAAAGTAACAATTCCCTGCATTCCATAAAGTTAAGACTACATGGTAGAAAAAAAAAACAAAAAGAAGGAAAATAGGCATGCAGTCTATAAACTGCTTATTTATCAAAAGAAGGAAGAGAAAGTGAATACATAATCTGCTCGGCAGATTTGCAGATTGCAGATTTACACTCAAAGTCAAAATTTGATTTTGGAAGTAAGTTACATTATGTACTTCGACCCATCATAATAATATTGTAGGAATAAGTAAATCAGGAAATATTAAACAAAAGGAAAATCTAAAAGGCTAGACTAAAGCAAGGAAGAAAGGAGAAGTTGCTGGGATGCAGTTCTCGATGGTGTGAAAAACAGAGGCAGTAAAAAACAGTTGCACTCTTCCTAGTCTGTAGCCAAAGGAATAAAGATCTCTGCACATTAAATAAAGTGATATCAACAGTAATATCATATGCCTCAAAAGTCAGCTTTGCACTAGTAGATATATAGAATTAGGATTTTAGTAAAGTAATAGACAGTAATAGACTTACTGAGGTTGATAACATAGATTGACAGATACAAATATTCAAAGATTTGAAGATAAAGCAACACTCAAGTGTCTGCATACATAACACATTACGTATACTTCATTACACCATTCTATATAAACCATTAGAAGCTCCCTCATAAACACTTTAGAAATCAGTCTCACTCATACTTAGCACATTCGAACAAGCTTTCATCCACACAAGAAGTCATCCCAACTCAGAATTCTTAGGAGTCATTGAGGTAAACTAAGATCTCAACTTTCAGTCTTAATACTTCTGTTATTAAAGTTTAAATCTTCTTTAGAACTAAGACATGTTTAGAAACAAAGAACATACAAAAGTCTTCAAAAACCTTCTAAATGTTCTTTAGTTCAAGATTTTCAAACTGTAAACTGTGAGATAAATGGTGCTGAAACTTTAAACGTAGAACAATAAAAATCATGTCTAGCAAAGCATATATACAGATTCTTATATTTCAGATTTGTAGAAACTATACTTATGCTTTCAGAACTTCAGAACACATATACATATTCTGGTTTAAGAACATAGACACAACTAGGGGAATAAGTTTAGACCACCCAAACATAATATATCCAGATTTCAGAACATAGAACCTATACTTATACCTTTATATTCAGAATATATATATATATATATATATATATATATTTCACTCCAGAACATAAACGTAACTTGGAAAACAAGTTCAGAATCCAGAACATCACCTACAACTATATTTTCAGGTTTTAGAACATAGATCTATGTTTATTGTTGGTCCCGAAATAGCAAGGTTTGGTGTATGTGGGGGGGGGGGGGGGAGAATACACCAAATACAATCTTTTCAGTTTACTCGGTTAATTATAAGAGAGTTCAAGCTATTCTTAAACAAGAAATTGCTCGACAGATGACTGACTAGATTGATCAACAGATCGATACCAGATCAGTCCAGACAGATGGCTCTCTTTTGTAAATGCTCAGATAATAATAAGAGTGATCTTATTATTTTCTAAGTATAGAGTGTGCGGAAATATGGTGGATTTAGTAAGTGCTCTTATATTGAAAACCTTAAAGATTAACCAGATTGATTGAGATGCAGTCTATATGAAGGTGTAGAGAGTTAGAATAATAAACAACTGAAAGTAAATATGCAGGAAGATAAATGACACAGTTGTTTAACGTGGTTCGGGAAATCCCTACGTCCACAATCTGATCAAAACTAGGCCAGATTATCCACTACTAGGATACTCTTCTTCTTTATACTCGTGGAGAATGAGTCACAAGTATCAATCAAAGCTAGAAGGATACTTATGCACGAAGTAAGGGTCGTGTCCCTTTACAACAGATTACCTCTACGTTACCACTAGAAAACTACTAGCTAGCAGGATGATCTTCTCTTTCTCGATAAGACAGACTTGAATCGAGACTGGATTGGTGTGATGTAGAATCACGGTTGTTTGAAGATCTTAGTCTGGTCCAGAGATTGATTGCCTTAGCGTGTGATTATTCGATGTAGCGTATATACGTATCTTCTCCAGACCTTGAGCTTCAAATATATAGGCTTTGAATATGAAATTCTAGGCGTTGTTGATTGGCGTGAGATAGATGGTAGATTGCCAATCAATGATATCCATCATATCTGTTCTTGCCTTATAGAAATGTTGACTCAATCCTCTAAGTATGGAAAGCAGATCGCTAACGGTTACTTTCCTTCCTTGTGTCAATCATGGATTCTCTTTCCAAACCCTATTGGATGGACTTCAATATTGACGTGGCAAGAGGTTATGATGTGTAGGGTTATGTCATCTGGTGGTTTGGTGACTCTATCGATCTGGTGCTTCGCTGTGATCATCGATCTGGTCGGTGATCTGGTCGCTGTCTGTTACAGCAGATCGATTTCTTCTCTTTTGTGAAATGTCTTGGTCTTCAACCTAGACTATTATTTAAATGACTTCTATAGGAATAGATCCTTTACATGTCAAGTCATCTTTTAATCTGTTCTCTATCAGAATTCACTTTATATGAAGTTGTTGGTCCCGAAAGAGCAAGGTTTGGTGTATTGGGGGGGGGGGGGAAAACACCAAAAACAAACTTTTCAGTTTAATTTACTAATTAAGGAGAGAGACTTAAGCTTTCTGGATTACAGATTGCTCAACGTGACAGACCAGATTGACTATCTAATCAATCTTATTCTGTCCAGGCAGAATCTCTCAAGTGAGTAATACAAAGCAGAAAGTAAGAGTGATCTTATTCTCAAACAGTGTATTGCGTGTGGAAAAATGGTGGACTTAGTCGGTGCTCTTTGATTAGAAAACCTTTCAAAGCTTAGTCGAGTATTTAGAGAATTGATTAAGAATGCAGTTTGTATGAGAGTGACAGATAGTGAATAAAACAACTGGAATGAAAATGCAGAAAGTAAATAACATAGTTATTTTACGTGGTTCGGGAAACCCCCTACGTCCACGGTCTAATCCAAACTGGATTAGATATCCACTACTAGGATACTCTCTTATTTATACTCGCTGAGAACGAGCCACAAGTTTCAATTACAAACCTGATTGTAACTTATGCACGAATAAGGGTCGTGTCCCTTTACAACTTACAGAAAAACTACTGTAAACAGGATTTCTTCACGTTAATCCACTAGAAAACTACTAGCTAGCAAAGATCTCCTTCCTTTCTCGATAAGACAGACTTGAATCGAGGTGTGATTGCGATCACGAACGGTTTGAAGCTTTTGTCTGATGTAAGATAGAATGCTTAGGAAATTTTTCTGTAATATATCTCTAGCTCTCTTCAGACTTTGAATCTCCAAACATATATAGGCTTTGAATTTTGAAATTCTAGCCGTTTGTTGATTGGCGTGATTTGATTTGTGGATTGCCAATCAATCATATCTCTTCTTTCCTTGTAGGGTCGTTGACTGAATCTTCTATGAATGGAAAACAGATCAACTGTGATTACTTTCCTTCTTCGTGTCAATCAGTGATTCTCTTTCTAATTCTCGATGGATGAACTTTAATATTGACGTGGTAAGAGATATGGTGAGAGGGGCATTGTCATCTGGTGGTTTTGATAGCTCTATTGATCTGTTACCATCATTGACAGGTTTGGTTCAACTCTTTCTGTTTTGGTTGGAACCTTTCTGGTTATGCCCTTTCTGGTTTTAAAGTCTTTCTGGTTGAATACTGGTTGAGTACTTTTTGGTTGAACAACTTTCTGTTAAAGTTGATTTGCTTCAACTTTCTGTTCGAGACTTGCTGGTTCAACTTTCTGTCTAAGACTTGCTGATTCAACTTTCTGTCTAAGACTTGCTGGTTCAACTTTCTGTTAAAGCTGTCTTGCTCCAGCTTTCTGGTACTTAGACTATCTTCAGCTTTCTGTTGCTTAGACTTGCTTCAGATTTCATCTGTTACAAGGAGACAAAATAGAAATAATACAGAACATGAATAGTATCAAGTGTGTTTTCGAGATAACATCATCAAAACTTAAATTTTCTGTGGGGTTCCCAACAATTTCCCCCTTTTTGATGATGTCAAAACCACACTTAATTAGCGAAACCACATTAACATGTATCATGTTCTGGATAGATTAGTCAATTGTTATTTAAGTTAAATAACAATAAAGATTCTGGACAACAAGATTTTGTCTTTAGAAAACTCCACATCAATAGATATCCGATCGATAAGTACAAGTGGACAACAAAAAAATAACAGAGAGCAAAAACAGAAAATAAAAAGAAAGATCTATCTAAGAGAACCATCTGGCTGCACCGCCCTTCTTCATCTTCTCTCTCTGTGCATCAGATACTAACTGAATGCTTTCATAGATCCCGTCTCTTACTCTGGCATAGTTCGGGTCATGATTATCGATTTTGTAGCCCTTGATCTTGGCCAGCTGGTTGATGTAGTTTAAAATATATGTCTTATCAGGTATGTTGCTGCCAGGAATTGTTGGGCACACCATGTACTCTTTCTCCGGGGCCTTGAGCTGAATATTGGTATCAGAAGCAGCTGTTCTGATCCTCTGTATGAGGCCCTGGTCACTGAAATTATCCAGATATCTATTGAAGTCCTCATCTGGAACTGACTCTGAATATGTAGGCTCCTTCAAGAAGTATCTGTTCAGGATAAATCCTTGTTTAACCTTCTCCCAATCGTTCTGATCATCTTGTGGAACCCATGTGTCAGTGGGTGTCTGCTTTTTCAAGGACAGGTTCCACGAGAAGGCTTTCTTCTTTTTCTTCTTAGACTAGGTGGTTGATTGAGATGACTGCTGTTGTGAGCGTTCAACAGATGATGGGGATGAGAAGGGTGTTTGGAATGACTTTTCTTTGGCTTCCTATGCTGCTATCTTCCTCTCTCTCTCTGCCTGATCTTTGTAAAACTGAGCTCTGAATATTGGGTCACATGCCTGCTCCATGCTGACTCCAAATAACAGTAATTCAGCAATCTGGTCTCTTTCATCCACTGGTTTCTTTCCTTTGTCCATGGGGGTCTGAGGTGCTGGTTGAGCTTGTTCTGTTCCAAGTAGAGTGGGGTCAGGTCTTGGAGGTGTAGTGGGTCTAGGTTGAGTTGGTGCTTGTGTTTCTGTTGCAATTTCCACCTCCACCTCTTCTGTCCTCAAGCTCTTGCTGTCTTTGCTCCCTTTGCTTTCTGAGTTTTCCCCCTTTTTGACATCATCAAAGAGGGTAGTAATAAGTGTACGCAGAGAGGCAATCTCCTCTGTCATTTTCTCCATTTTGTCTTCAGCGTCAGCCTTGTACCCGAGCAACAGGTTAACTGTCTGGTCAGTCGCATTTAGTTTATGCTCGAGCCTGCTGTTCATTGTGGATAGAGTCTTGTCATAGGTTTCTTGCAACTCTTCCACAGCAGTAATGCGGTTGCTCTGAGCTTCAAATTCCTCAGGGTTTGGATATAGGAGGTCATTTAAGACGTCAACTTGGTGTTGTTGCATAAGTTCCACAAATTTTTCCTTTTCAAAAAGGGCAAATTGTGCGTGGATGGATAAGTCAGTGTCTTCCTTCAACTGGGCAGCAAGTTGACTTCCTTTCTGTTCTACAGCAGCAACAATTGTTTCTTGTTGTTTTGCTAACAGATCAGCAACAAGTGCAGTTGTCTTCTGATTTTTCTCTTCAATGCTGGCAAGACGAAGAGTGAACTTGTTTTGTTCTGCTTCATTCTGTAGCCTGTCATCATCTATCTTTTTGTCTAGCTCCTTTCTGATTGTTCTGAGCTTGCCTCTGATGTCACGATCCATGTCGTTGACATAGTCTTTCTGATGTTGATTGAAGTCAGAAAGAATCTGGGTTGCTTTGTCTTGAAGAGTGTTGCAAATATCAGTCATCTGATCTTCAACTCGAAGAGTGATCAGATTGTTGAGTTGATAGTTATTGAAGGTTTTGGGCTCTCTTTCCAAAAGTTCTTCCATGATGTAGAAGTTGATGTGTTTCTTCAGCTTCTGTGCAGCACCATGTGTATATATTTCATTGCTTGGCTCGCCACCAATATTCTGGCCTACTGGTTCATCATCACCTGAATCAAGGTCGATGATAGGTGTTTTCTTGGCAGGTTTCTTGGATGAGGCTTCTCCCTGCTCTGGTTGAGGTGGTTGTTCTGTTGGTGCTGCTTCGTCCATCTGGACTTCAGGGTGTGTTGTCTGCAGGGTGATGTTCAACTTTGCTGCCTCATGCTGCATGAGCCCAGAAATGAGTTGTTGGTATTCTGCTCTCACTGCTTGAACAGTGGAGACTTGAAGCAGACTGAGTAATGTTGCTTCTTCTTTCTTCAGCTCATCAATTGATTTAATCTGGAGCAATGCATCAAAAATATAATACTCGCTGTCCTTGACCAGCAAGTAAAATTTGACGCGTCTTGCTGTTCCCAAGCTCTCTGGAAGTAGGTGAATGTTAGGAAATTCTTGAAGTACAGAATGTTCTGCTTCATTCTCAAGCAGATTAATAACACTCTCTGCCTGTCGTTTCCGCTCTTCCTCCTCGTCTGCAGACTCTCCTTCCTCGTCATCCTCACTGATTCTTTCCATTCTGTTTGGAGGGTGTGGGTGTTCTGGCAGGAGAGAAGTCTTTCTCTTAATATGGATGAGAGCTTGATTCAGGTTCCACATCAGCAGCTGGGATCTCTGCTTGTTCTGCTGCTGCTTGTGGTGCCTCTGCTTCTTGTTCTGTGGGTGTGTGTTCTGGCATATCTGACTGTTCTGCTGTATCTGCTGGTGGTGGAGAAGGCTCTTGTACTTTCTGAAGTCGACGTTTCTTTTGTTTGGGTTGCGATGCTGATGTTTCTATTTCAACAGAGCTTCCTCGTTTACGAGTTGTCTTTTCTTTTACCACTCTCTCCTTGGGAACTTTCTCTTTCTTCTTTTCAACACCTTTAGTAGGTGGTATCCATGTAGGGTTAGAACTACTCATTTCCAAAGCTGCTACCCGGTGTACCTCATCAGGTATTTTGTTGAAAAATTGTGGCGAGAGTCCCAAAGACATCTCAAGCTGATGTTGATCTTTGGGTATGGAGAGACTGGTGTTGAATTCCACAGCATCATCCCAGACTTTCTATTTAAAAAATCGTTCCACCATCAGACTGATCTTGGTGGAATGTCATAGATTTCTTCTAACTTCCACTGAAGTTCCTCTGCCTCTGCTGTCCTTGGTGTATGTGACAAATTTAGCTTCCTTAGCCATTAGTTCAAATAGTATTCTGCTCCAGTTGACTCGAAGATTTAGGACAACTGCCGTGAGAATTTGAAATTTCTCAGGAGTTACTTGATCATACGATCCACTATGGTTGAGAAAAATTCTCTGGACCATTTCGAGTAGTAACTTGAAGCCCGGTTGGAGTAAGGCACGCTGAAACATTCTTCCAGTGTACTTGATCGGTATCACCATCACTATTTCCACTGCTTCTTGCAGTTGCGCATGAGTGATATCATCTAGTGTTAAACCTTCATCTTTCAACCGGTACGTCTGGTTGATCATTTCAATGACATTGTATGGCGTTTTGCTAGTTCTATCACCGATTGGCATCAACACATTTGCTTCATAGCTATGTTTATCATTCTGCC
Organism: Leonotis leonurus; assembly: GCA_026898415.1. Taxonomy (NCBI): domain Eukaryota; kingdom Viridiplantae; phylum Streptophyta; class Magnoliopsida; order Lamiales; family Lamiaceae; genus Leonotis; species Leonotis leonurus. The sequence goes on along the minus strand of JAPKLX010000338.1, from coordinate 1,822 downwards.
ATGTTAGGTAGAATGAAGCCACTTGTTTTGCCAAAAATGTGTTGGGATGAGAGGTGACAATATTACAGAACCCTAGTATCATAAGAACATACAGAGCAAATATAGATATATTCATCAGTGGATATGAACTAGTATAAATGCCCACATCTAAGCAGTTAATTAGAACGAAAGACAAGGTATAGGCAGTTCATAAGAGAGCAATAATGAGAGCAAGATGCAGATATAGAGAATATTAATGAAACCAAAACCTTTGCAGCGAGTAACAATGGCAAAAATTTCTTTAAGTTTTCGAAATCCGTGAGTATTAAACACAACATATGGTTCAGGTGAGAGAAACCTCTGAACCTCGGTCACGTGTTGAAGAAACAAAGAAGTTTGGGGTGCCATGATCAAATGTAAGATGTTTTGGGAAGATTTGCAGAGAAATCCAGATGTAAAAAACCTTAAGTGCTTAGGAAGAGAGTAGAGCTCAGTGCGATGAAGTGAAGGTGAACAGTTCTGAGATGAATATCGCATATATATAACATAATAATTAATGGCACAGATGAAAGCATAGAAAATGAAGGGTTGGATGAATATCTCCCTTTTTAGATTTCCCGCTTCATTCTTTGTTTTGCCGCCTTTCCTTGCGTGAGATATACGCTCTAGATCCTAGGGTTTGTAGGCGAGCGTGTGCGTATCTCTTTCTTTTCGGCAACTTTCCTTTTTCTATTTCTTGCAGGGATTTTCTCGATCCCAGTTCCCAAAGTTGTGCTAATCATCACAAAAATAGAAGATTTAGAAAATTTAGGAAAAAAATATCTTTTCAGACTGTAATCTCGTAGATTGATTATGGAAAGTGACGTCTTTTATCTCGGTCGCTTCAGTTTCCTCAAAAAGTTCCCCCTTGACTTAGTAATTAAGAAATAAATTCCACGTGACACTCTTATTTGAGTAAATTATTACACGTGAAATTATTATTTTCTTCTTGACATTCTGTAATTCTTGACAGCATTCTGTGGTCAACGTTCTGGGGAATTTCACATTCTGGTGACCTTTTGTTGTTATCATTCTGGTAACCTTCTGCTATTAGCATTCTGCTAACCTTCTGTTGTTAACATTCTGCTAACCTTCTGCTATTAACGTTCTGCTAACCTTCTATTGTTAACATTCTGCTAACCTTCTGCTATTAGCATTCTGCTAACCTTCTATTGTTAACATTCTGCTAACCTTCTGTTGTTAACATTCTGCTAATCTTCTGTTGTTAACATTCTGCTAATCTTCTGCTTTGAACATTCTGTTATCCTTCTGCTATTCTATCATCCAGACTAAGTAATCCAAGCTTTCCACACAACATCTTAAATCTTTCTTCTGGCAGAGCTTTAGTCAAAATGTCAGCACGTTGGATATCTGTATGAATCTTCTCGATCTGGATGTGCTTTCTCTCCACATGATCTCTAATAAAATGATGCCTCACATCAACATGTTTGCACCTTGTATGAAGTACTGGATTCTGTGTTATAGCTATTGCACTTGAACTGTCACAGAATATTGGTATCTCTTTTACTTCGATCTCGTAGTCCCTTAGTTGCTGTTTTAACCATAAGATTTGTGCACAACAGCTTCCAGCAGCCATATATTCTGCTTCTGTTGTTGATGTGGCAACAGATGTCTGCTTCTTTGAAAACCAAGATATCAACTTGTTTCCTAGAAACTGACATGTCCCAGAGGTAGACTTTCTGTCCAGTTTGCATCCTACATAATCTGAGTCAGAATAGCCTGTTAGTTCAAAGTTGTCGTCATGCAGATACCAGAGACCAACGTGAGCTGTTCCTTTAAGATA